>RJVU01014363.1:4396188-4425829 GCA_003731715.1 Anabarilius grahami
AACTTTAACATTAACATTATTAAATAATTCTTATTAAGTGTTAAAGGAAAAAACTCTAGCTTCTGTTGTTGGTTTTCTGAGAGTCCCTGTGTTTGCACAGGTTGAAACCCCCTGGTTTCCATGAAAGAAAGCGACACATCCGGTGGTCTGGTATGTTACACACCCTGAGATGTATGCAAACACTATCAAACAGCCTTGCCGCTGGAGAGCAATATGTTTGAGATTATCAAGCTTCTGCTGAAACCTGAGCACAGAACATGCATCAATACAGTAGACGACCAGTGAGGGAAATAATTGACCAAAAACACACCATTGAGATGGGAATGAAAGCACTGATGATATAATCCTCAGGAATTTGAGTCTCGGGGTGTAATTAGAACTACATTGAGATTCGGACACTTTTTTTGATCATTATGTCTCAGTCAACTAGAAGTCATTCGGCCATGCTGTACTTTGGGATGTTCTGTGCATATAGAAGGGATTTCTGAGGTATTTGACTCTGAGTCTATTATTATAAATCTACTTTGAAGGAATTTCCATGTAATCCTCAGGGATTCTTACATAAGCACAGGAGACCTCAGCGGTCTATGTAGATTTAATGGCTGATTTGATGGATGGATGGACAGACGGATAAATGGATGGATGGATGGATGGATGGATGGATGGACAGAAAGATGGATGGATGGATAGACTGTTGGATAGATAGACTGATGGATGGAGGGAGAGAGGGATGACAGACCGATAGATGGATGGATGGACGGATGGATAGACTGTTGGATAGATAGACTGATTGATGGAGGGAGAGAGGGATGACAGAACGATAGATGGATGGATGGACAGACTGAGGGATGGATGGATGAATGGATGGACTGATGGATGGATGGATGAACAGATGGATAGACAGACTGATGGATGGAGGGAGAGAGGAATGACAGAGATAGATAGATAGATAGATAGATAGATAGATAGATAGATAGATAGATAGATAGATAGATAGATAGATAGATAGATAGATAGATAGATAGATGGATACGGATGGATGGATACGGATGGATGGATACGGATGGATGGATACGGATGGATGGACGGATGGATGGATGAACTGTTGGATAGACTGTTGGATAGACAGACTGATGGATTGAGGAAGAGAGGGATGATGGATAGATAGATGGATAGATAGATAGATGGATAGATAGATGGATAGATAGATGGATAGATAGATAGATGGATAGATAGATGGATAGATAGATAGATGGATAGATAGATGGATAGATAGATAGATGGATGGATGGATAGATAGATAGATAGATAGATACCGATGGATGGATGGATGGATGGATGGATGGATGGATGGATGGATGAGCTGTTGGATAGACAGACTGATGGATGGAGGGAGAGAGGGATGATAGATAGATAGATAGATGGATAGATAGATACCGATGGATGGATGGACTGATGGATGGATGAACAGATGGATAGACAGACGGATGGATGGATGGATGGATGGATGGATGGATGGATGGATGGATAGACAGACAGTTGAATTTGGTTCTGCTACTACCATTTGTAGGTAAATAATTAGACACACATGTGGCATGTTTCATCAAGAGAACAGGAGCTGCAAAAATAAAGGATAAATGTTCAAGGGAAACTGTACATTGTCCCCCTGTTAGTCATTAATATCTGCAGACTGATCAGAGTATTACAGTCACTCTCCAGCATTACTGATCAACCTGACATTAGAAGGCTGGTGTTAAATCTGTGACAAACACGAGCTCTCTGAGATCATTGTGTTTCCGCTCAGGTAAGAGCTCGTCCGCCGCATTCACGCTGTGTTTTCATTGTGTCCGGCTGTTGGTTTAGTGCTTTAAAGAGCCTCTCAGCTGTCAAACACTCAATGTGACGTGTTAGTTTTCGGCCTAGTGTTCTCTGCCAGATCTGTGTGGAGATTCCCTCAGGCACAGAGAGGGTTAAAAGAGCCTTTTTAGCCACAGCCTTTCCATGTCAAATCCCTTCGTAGACGTTTTTTTTCTGCGCATCAGTTGGGCAGCTCTGAAAGCAAGCCGTGAGAAAATGAGGTGAAGTCAGTGCAGAGAGAAGCACAGAAGTGAAGCGGCGGACTGAAGATCCTCACATGATAGTGCTTACAGACACATCAGACTCACTCCACTGCTCTGGGAACTTTGGGAACAGCATCCCATGCTGCTGTGAAGACTTTCTGTAGCACTCAGGACATCCTCAAACAGGTAAATATTGTTTTTACAGAATTACACACCAGTTTTGAGTGATAAATGTTGCATTTTTGACAATATTCCATTTGTTTTAACTGCGAAAATCATTCAATAAATGAACTTTAAGAGCTGTACCTCCATTTTACATAACTTTAACAAACATTTAATTATATAATGTACATTATTTAAATGCATCAATGCACAATAAAATAGTTTTGAACCTTGATTACATTTTTGAGCAGTATTTTGTTCTATTTTTACCCAAATTATTGTGAGCATTATGGAGCGCTAAACTCTCACTCGTAATTTCACAGAAGTGAGACGAATTAATAGGATAATGCAGGAAATCCCTAATATGGACATCAAGCGATCGCTGAATAAAACAGATTTTGACTGAATAAACATGAAGAGAATAAACGCCATTGCGACAGTATTATAGTTTTTCTTCAAGACATCTCTGGTATTTTCATAAGGATAATATAGGTTATTTAGAATGCAATGCTAATCGACAGAGCCTTTATCACTATATATAATACTGTAAAATATATATATATTTTGACTGACAGCATTATGTACTTATTTCAACATTTCTATTTCTATAGATATTATTATCGCTATTGTTAATTCTTTTGGCCACGATAACCGTGTAGTGAAAAATCTAATATTGTCACAGCTAATATATTTAGTAAAGGAAGTTTGGGCTCCAACTGTTGAACTGTCAACTTGAGATTTGAATCCGTGGCGGAAGGAAGTAGTTCCTCACAAAAGAGTGTTTTTAAAGACATTTCATTGTTGTTTCCTTTTTATTTAAACACTCGTGCCGTCAAACTGTTGTATAAACGCAATATCACACTCGTAGCCGTGCGATATGGCTGTATATCAGCACGCAACCTACAGCCGAATCACAGCCGTGCTGATATACAGCCATATTGCACGGCTACGAGTGTTATATTGCTCATTTCCAAAACTAGTAACGAATTAATGTTGAGTCGCCTCATTGAAACGCATTGTAATATGTAGAGTATTATGAGAGAGAGAGATCGCCTGAGCGAGTTACCTGCACCTATTCTTTAGGTCAATCTTATATTCAGAATCACAAAATCAGTTTAAATGTCCGCTGAGGAAAGATATATCTTTGTCTTTGTCCTTTTAACATTTAATGGGATTTCCCATGACAGCGCTAATCAATGTATTTGTCAGTTGCGTCTCGTAAGATGTTGTTTAAAGTAAAAACAACGGTAACACTTTCTATGAAGACCATGCTTATAATGAATTATAGCTCCATTTATATACTTATTTATAAGCAAGTATTACTATTTTATAAACATAAATATAAAGACTTAAGACCTATACTGCATTATAAGAACAGTTATAGTTACATTTATATTATTTATATAATTAATTATAAGTCATGCATTTGCTTTTTCGATGCTCATGTTCATAATCCATTATACACTGATTTATAAGTATTAATTAGTCGTATGCAACCTGCATTGCAATAATGTTATTATATTATAGTTACGACTTTTTATTCACATTAATTTCTGTCAAATTAGTGAATATATTGTTAATAGCTGTGTTGTTCTTAAAAATACTTATTGTGAGTAATAATAGTTACTACTCTATAAATGCATCATTGATGACTTTAAGTGAAAACACAGGATGCAATTTTTCTAAATCAAATGGTAAGAAATCATGAAGATGTGCTCATTTTAAGTTGCTTACTTGTAAATGTAACTAATGAAATCATCAATACAAACAGTTGAAAAAAATGTATCTTAATGTTACATACTTGCAAAACACTGCAACAATATTTTAAAGTATAATTTCAAACTGCTGTAAGCAATATCATGCATATGGCTGAGGAGATATAGATTTTAACAGATTAAAATGACCGTCCATGACCTCTAATGCAAACATTAGCCATTAAAGACATAATTAATAACTAATTGCTACAGCAAACAAGTGTCTCTGGAACTATTTTATATTTGATCATTTTTATATCAGTGTATAATGGATTATGATCATGCACATTGAAAAAGCAAATGCATGGCTTGTAAATAATTATAAAAAGAAAATAAATGTATCTATAACTGTTCTCATAATGCAGTATAGGTCTTAATGAGGCTTTATAAATATATTTATAGAATAGTAATACTTATAAGTATAAATGGGCCTATAAATCATAAGTATGGTCTTCATAGAAAGTGTTACCAACACAACTTCTATGTTTCAGTCCATTTCAATATAAAAGTCTTTGCGACTGACTGACTATTATGGCGTAATAATGTAACTTTCACAATTGAAATCACTTATTTCTCAATACTAAAAAATACGGCATGTTATTTATATAAAATATTATTTATTAAACAATATTTAAATTAACAATAGCCATTATAACAGTATAAGAAGTAAAATAGGAAATAAACACAAGCATACAATTCAGTCAAACGAACAAAAGCAGCACTCTACTTAGTACAGGATTTAATTTCAATGTAAATATAAAGTTATGAAACTTAATATAGCCATTAGGACAAATCTATTAGCTCTGGAACAAGTAATATATTAATAAGACCAAAGATTGCCCGTTTGATATACCCAAAACGAATTATACCTCATGTTTAAACACTATCTACATAAGAGCCAGCGGCAAATTCCTGAAGGACTGGCCGAGATGAAGCTGTTCTCTGCGGGTACATGAGCACTGAACGGTCACGCTGACGGCCTGGAGCTCATATAGGCTGAGAGATCTTTCCAGCTATATATATGTGTGTCTTCACACAATTTTTGTATTAAAATGAACAAAAAGTAAAGTAAGTACAAATGTGGGGTAAAGCATGAATGCATTAAATTGCCATGAAAATAATATATTTTTTTCATTTTCAGCTTCTGATCTGTTAAGCAGTGTATAAAGCCAACAGCTTATTAGTGCAAGTTAATATAAGTGTTAATACCTAGACATGTTTAAGCCAGCGTAAACGCATTACTGTCTCTCCATTCAAGCTATAAGCACATAATGATTAAAGCTGCATTGGCTTTTTTCCGTGCTGGACCTTCACTTGCTGCTTATTGTCTTGCAGCTGAAGTAGGGTTTGGAGTGCGTCCAGAAAGAGCGTTCCATTGATTTTTATAGACTGAAGTCCTGATAGAGGTCATAGCAACCGAGACGCATCTTTGAAACTTAGTATTCATGTCGACTCTGTGCTGTTTGTACTCTGTTTCACTTACAACAGCAATCTCCTCTACATTTTACACAATTCTCACATTGATCAGTGTGAAGTGGAGAACATCAGGATATCAATCTACCTTTGATTTAACCTGAGGCGTCGCTAGACCCTTTTATATGGAAGCTCGTTTCTGCCATGGAATAAAAAATAATTTTTGTATTTTTTTTTTATCTCACAATTCTGACTTTTTCCCTCGCAATTTACATCTTGCATCTAATATTAATTAAATAAAAGGCCACTTAAAGGGTTAGTTCACCCAAAAATGAAAATAATGTCATTTATTACTCACCCTCATGTCGTTCCACACCCGTAAGACCTTCGTTCATCTTCAGAACACAAATTAAGATATTTTGATAAAATCCAATGGCTCAGTGAGGCCTCCATTCAAACTCTCAAGGTCCATAAAGGTACTAAATACATATTTAAATCAGTTCATGTGAGTTCAGTGGTTCAATCTTAATATTATAAAGCGACGAGAATACTCTTTGTGCGGCAAAAAATAATGACTTTTCAACAATATCTATATGGGCCGATTTCAAAACACTGCTTTATGAATCTTTTGTTTCGAATTAGTGATTCTGATCTATCAAACGGCTAAACTGCGACTTTGGCGCTCCGATTCACTGATTCGATTCGTAAAGCTCTGAAGCAGTGTTTTGAAATTGGTATAAAAGTATAATATTTCCATAATAACTTTTACTTAGTTCACATATCATTGATTGTTATTGTACAGGTCAATGGCGAGGATATCGACTCATAAGTGCATGCTGGTCTTGACCTTGACCTTCCTGGTCTGTGAGATTGTGGTCGGCCGAATCTGCAGATCCCTACTGATCGCGGTGGACAGCTTCCACACGCTCTACGTCTTCATACATTTGTCTCTCTCCGCATTAAAGCATCATCCTAATTCTACCTCCACCACCACTGGTTCCTCCCTTCCAAACATCTCCGCTTCTGAAGGCCCGAGTCCTCTGTATGATGAGCAGCACTACAGAAGGATGCGTCTCGAGCCGTTTGGCATCCTGATCTCAGCTCTGTTAATGGCGTCTCAGTGCGTCTCCATTAGTCTGGAGATTCTCACTCACCTCGTGCAGCCAGAAGCCATTCAACACCCACTCTTGTCTATTGTGGTTGGAGGAGCTAGTCTGTTATTCAATATACTCGTGTTGGCCTGGAGAAGGAAGAGCAGCGGGAGGGATGAAGCTGCTGATGGGATCAACAAGTGTCTGATGCGAAACAACCCTCATTCTACATCAGAAAGCAAAGGTATGTTTGAATAGAATCATTTATTTTTGGTCAGTCACATTTAAAATTTGCATAAACCCCGCCCCCGAGAACACGCAACAAAGGGGGTGTGGCCATGTTGGGCTGCTTTAGAGAAGAGGAAGAGTTGTTGTAGTCGAGTGTTGTTGACGTCGTCATTTTACGCCGGACTGCTTCACAAACGAGGGTCAATTCAACACAAAAGATGAACATGATGGCACATGCTAGTGGATGAGTTGAATCAACTCCACAGCAACTACATAAATGTATCCACTAATCATTCAGAAACGTCCAGTTTCATTCTAAAAGTTGTAACTTCTTCCCGAGTCTCTCCATCAGTGTCGACTCCGGTTTGAACAATGTAAGGCTGAACACCGTTACTGACAATCCTCATTTTGGCTGCGTGAGATTCTCCAGCTTTGTTGTTGTTGAGCTGTTTAAGCTCCGCCCTCTTCTGGAAAGGGGGCCGGGAGCAGCAGCTAATTTGCATTTAAAGGGACACACAAAAACTGTGTTTTTGCTCACACCCAAATGGGGGCAAATTTGACAAGCTATAATAAATGATCTGTGGGGTATTTTGGGGAGACCAGAGACTTGTATTACATCTTGTGAAAAGGGGCATTATAGGTCTCCTTTAAACAAAGACAATTTTAATTGCTCACAGGTTTTTAACAATGTTTAGTCTTATCGTTGAAATTGGAAATGGCCCTCCAGCTTAAAGAGCTACAAGATACATTTAGTTGCAATGTTATTAAAATAGAAGGTCATTCAACTTCACGGCAAAACCAAAGTTATAAAGATGCTTTGATGCCAGACTTTTCTGCTAAATGTCCTCATGTTGGTCCTCAATTCACTCAAAATACAAACCCAAAGCCATAAATCACCAGAGACCCGAATGTAAAAATGAAAACATTTAGTTGAAGGGATGATCAGTTGTGCAGTGATGAGAATGTGTCTATAATGGATAATGTAATCTTGCATTCCTTTAGTGATACAGTATATGAAGTACCATGCAATCAGTTCCACTTTGTGACCCAAAGTTTCTGGTGTTTTGTGCCTCTGTATTTTATTAAGGTCAGTAAAGTTAAGGGTCTGCTGCTACATAATGGCTGTGATGATGATCACTGTGTTGTAGAAAGTGCTCTCCAGGACGACGCACTTGTGTTCTGCAACCCTGAAGCTTCTAGTGTTTTGGATCCAGATCAAGGCTCTCAGGACGGCTCTTCTGAGTTACCAAACCTCAGCGTCATTAAACCAGTTCCTGAGTCCAATTCCAGGATCGGTGAAAGTTCTCAGGAAATCCTTCAGCTGCAGGCTGAGCAACTTCCAGAAGAACCTCGTCACTCCACCTGCACCGAACACACTGGTGAGAGTAACAACATTTTAAGTCGTTAATTTAAGAAATGTTTTTGAAAGAAGTCTGTTATGCTTATCAAGTTGTATTTATTTGATCAAAAACGGCTAAATCAGTAATATCGTGAAATATTATTTCAATTTAATATAGCTGTTTTTTTAAACTCGCAATTGTGAGTTATAAAGTCAGACTTGCATCTTATAAAGTCAGAATTGTGAGATATAAACACAGTTGCGAGTTATAAAGTCAGAATTTATAACTCGCAATTCGGACTCTGGCAATTCTGACTTTAAAGCTGGCAATTCTGACTTTTAAGCTAACAATTCGGACTTTAAAGCTGGCAATTCGGACTCTGGCAATTCGGACTTTAAATCTAGCAATTCGGACTCTGGCAATTCGGACTTTAAAGCTGGCAATTCGGACTTTAAAGCTGGCAATTCGGACTTTAAAGCTCGCAATTCGGACTTTAAAGCTCGCAATTCGGACTCTGGCAATTCGGACTTTAAATCTAGCAATTCGGACTCTGGCAATTCGGACTTTAAAGCTAACAATTCTGACTTTAAAGCTCCCAATTCGGACTCTGGCAATTTGGACTTTAAAGCTGGCAATTCTGACTTTATATCTCACAGTTTGGACTTTATATCTTGCAATTCTGACTTTATAAACTGCAATTCTGAGAAAAAGTCAGAATTGTGAGATATAAACTCACAATTGCGAGGAAAAAAAGTCTGAATTGTGAGAAAGTCGAAATTACCTTTTTTATTTTTTATTTCATGGCGGAAACAAGCTTCCATACATAACAGCTATTTGAAACTGTAATAATATTTCACAGTTTTACTGTTTTTACTGCATTTTTATTCAATTAAATGCAGCCTTGCTGAGCAAGGGACTACTGTCAAAAATGTTTTGAAAATCGTATTATTCCATACTTTTGACATTTACGATGATACCATATATAACACCAATTTATTTGGTTTTAACCTGACAGTTTCCCAGTGTATCCCTAAAGGATCCAGGTTTAGAAGACTGCAGCTCGGCTCCATCAGTGTGGTCCAGGACCTTCTGTGTTCAGTGCTCCTTGTGACTAACGGTCTGGTTCTCCTGCTCTCTGAAGCGCACTGTCATCGGCCTCACTCGGACTGTCATCTCCTGGTCTATCTGGACGCAGGTTTCTCCACAGTGGGTGTGCTGGTGCTGTTATCCGCGGCCCTGCCGAAGCTGCACCGCTATGGGCTGCTGGTTCTCCAGGCGCCGCCGCTGCATCTCTCCGTCGGTCAGGTGCGGCTTTGCCTCAGTGTAGTGCCGGGCGTGTTGTCGGTTCACGAGCTGCACGTGTGGCAGCTGTCAGACGCGTTGATGGTGGCGTCGCTGCACGTGCACTGTCCAGACGGGCTGAGCCCAGCGGAGTGCGACCATCTCATGGCGAGGGTCAAAGCAGTGCTGGCCACTTTTGGCATCGAGCAGTGCACCGTGCAGCCCGAGTTCCTCGCCTCGGACGGGAGCGGCGCAGCGCCCGGTGACGGTTCGGGTGCAGTGCGGTCAGTCTGCAGCTTCCGCTGCGGGCAGGAGTGTGCGGAGAAGCTCTGCTGCTCACCGCAGGGGGATGATCCCCATATTCCCAAGACGGGGAGTCCTGTCTGTGTCCAGGAGGAGAAACCCTGCTCTCCAGCGCCACCCTGTGTTGATGAGATCAGAGATGTGATTATTGAGAACACGTACCTGTGATTGAACAAGGTTGTTGTTGTTATTTTTGTGAACAGCCTGTAATTACTGTACATGATGAGACTCCAGCAATAAACGTTTTTAATATATGCAAAATTAGTTGAGTTTATCACTACGGAGACTAAACACTGGTTTATTCAGAGCTAAAGCACTGAGGAGAGGATCATAACTAAATCATTTCTAAACCTGTAACATAAGTAAAGCCTACTGTATTATATTTGATACACAAGGCCTCCAAATGATCAACATGATCAAAACTTGACTGAAAAACCTGTTGCACAATCTGCTACATCATGCCTTCTGTTGTCTGATTCATAGTTTAGACTTTTTAGCAAGTTAAAGTCCTTTTAGTTTACAAATGCCTGTGGTTCATGTGTTTTTGCTGTTAAATCCTTAATGATGTTTATGAAGCAAACATAAGAGTAACTTTTATTTTGTCAGTAGGCTAATATTTCAAGTAGTGCTGTCAAACGATTAATCATGATTAATCGCATCCAAAATAAAAGTTTTGTGTTTACATAATATATGTATGTGGGTAGCCTACTGTCTATATGTATTATGTATATATAAATAAACACACATACATGTATATGTTTAAGAAATATTTACATGTATACATGTGTATACATAATGTATATAATTTAAATTATATATAAACATAAAATATATTTATATATAAAATAAATGTTAAATGTATACATGCATGTGTGTGTATTTATATATACATAATAAATATACACAGTACACACATATATATGTAAACACAAAAACTTTAATCGATTAATCGTTTGACAGCACTAAATGAACACTTACTGGACTGAAGAAACTGAGGTTTACTTGATTATCCATACATCATTTATTAGAAAAATCATGTTGAAATGTGAGTATCAGATATAATCATCAGGATATTAAGGAAGGTTATTTGTCCATCTCGCAATCATCATTGAATTGCATGTTTTAAAACTACAAAACTTTGACAACAAAACTACGCACTAAATATCATCTTACTAAGACATATTATTAGCAGATATAGAGTGATTACTAATATTTTATATGCATTTTATGTCACTACTGTGATATATATCTTATTGATTCACATTACAAGCTCTAGAATTTCATCTTACTTTTTGGCCAGAATCTGCACCAAATTGCATATTTTGCTCAGTTAGTTCCTTTCAATAAAACTGATTTGTTTGGGGGTTTTTTTTCCTCCAAGTTTGAGCTCCATATTCTCACTATATGAGCCATAAAAGCCTGATGCATCAAATATGATACTCAACTTAAACATATATGCAACAAATGAGTTTCAATTTCAACAAATTCGGCACTTTCTGACTATTATTGATATTAATTTTATAATATGCTTCAACATGTTGTATTTTATCAAGTTTAGTATGGGTTTGTATTTTGCATAAATTGATGGCATGTGTTTTTATATAAGAAATCCCCTCATAAACATATAACTGCCTCTTAAAATAAATTCCAGGATGCAAGTAAATTTCTCACACGTTCTCACTACTATGAAGCTCTTAGGATTGTACTTTTGCACCATTTACACTCTTGTGGAGTTTGAAACACTGAGCAAATAAATGTAATAACGCAGTCTGCTGATACTAATAAACTGTATTTTAATACTCTTGGATGCACTCGTTTCTTCAAAAAACACAAAAACACACCTTGCTGAGACACCAGCTGCAACCTGAGTATGTGAGGTCATATAAGGATAATATAAGGTCAGTTAATTATTTTTAATATAGGGGGAGAGTGGGGTAAGATGAGCCATTTTTAACTTATGTGGTCCTCACAATAAGGGAAAATGAGGCAGAAGTACAAAGAAAGTATTTAAAGTAATTTCAGGATGTTTCCTATCATTTTAAATGATCAGAATAGTTCTATGACAAAGGGCTCTAAAAATATGGCGGCTTATAAAAAAAAGTGTTCCTCTGGCTCAATTTCCCCCGGGTTAGGGGTAAGTTGAGCCGAGTCAGTAGGTGGGTGTAAACTGACCATCTAACTGAATCTGAATCGAACCCATGTGAAATTTCGAAGATAACCTCTTTTAAAAGATGACCTCTTTTGAAAACTAATCAAATATCCGTTTACAAATATTTATATTTCTTTTCTTAAAGCTACCTTAAACAACATAAAACCAACCAAATGAAGTTGAAATTTCAATATCTTTAATATTGTTCGCATTTCTATGTTGAACACCAAAGTTGTAACCTTCCCAAAAACAGACTTAACAGAGAATTTGAGTAAAATTAAATAAAAAAAACTGAATTAGAATGAATAAATCTTACTGAAACTAATACATATTTTAGTCAAAATGTTCTTTGTCTGGTCGTTTTTCTGCAATGTCGACCATGTTAGGCCATTAGGGACTACTGGTGGAAAGATAAATATGATGAAACATCTTCTGGTTCATATCAGAGAGAAAAAAAAAAACAGCTGCATAATATTACATTGAAATTATAGCAGTTATACTTAACTTACACTATAAATTCAGTGCCTTATGGTGGGGTAAACACTGGCTCAATTTACCCCACAGCATTTGGCTCACCAATAGATGCCACTTTGGGAAAAACAAGCTAGATTACCAATTCAGGATAATATTTAGCTAAATGAGTTGCATGCTAAATAACCAATATGATTCATAAATATTTCTGGACAAATTTGCTTTGATGTAACAGCCATTACATCTGTAATGCTAAAATTGTACTTTAAACTGTAAGTAAACTGGCACCATATATATATATAGTAATGTTATTGTTTGTACATCTATTGTTGTAGATTTAGTTTTGACTGAAATACTCGTATTTGATGTTTATATCATATAGTTTGTGACTTTTATTTTGAAATACAGCTCTTGTCCACTTCCGCAAGAAATATTCTGTTTCAACATCCGCTCTTTCGCTGTTTCCTTACAACGGCTAGTACAATTAAATAGCTTTTATAATGAAAATATTATTAATATCCGATAAGATATGAATGTTTTGCCTTGAAATCGATCACCATGGCGAGGATTGGAGACATCATTCATCTGAACGTCGGGGGCAAAAGGTTGTGCATTAATTAAAGCAATATCCTGCTCGAAACAACACACACTTATGAACATACACCAGAACTGCTCATTTACATCAGAAACTTTATGTAGTCTTCATAATAACAGTAGTGTTTTAGTGTTGTTTTTCATTTCTCCTGCTTACTTTAGTATCAGCAGACAGTAATAAACATCTGCATTCCTCTACAAGCGGCCTGATCTGTAACTCTGCTCTCTTATTGCAAGCTTTTGAGCTAAAAATGTTTGATTTTGATTTTTGAATATGTAAACACAGGTTCAGTACCTCCAGACAGACTCTGACGTGGGTTCCTGACTCCTTTTTCTCAAGGTTTGTGTGTCAGATAAAGCTAAAATAGATCAAATCCTTCCTTCTTGTGTGTATGTTGATCATGTTCGGTCTTAAAAGGTGATATAATAATAATAACTGACCTTACTCATCTTATTAGGACAATTAAAAATGCAATAATATTGTTAATAATATATTTTTGTTTCTATAGGTGCGTAACGTTACATAATAATTGTGTTTTTTTTTCTGTCTAGTTTATTAAGTGGACGGATATCAACACTTAAAGATGAGACTGGAGCGGTAAGATTCATATACTAATAATAATAATATAAGATTTTACTCCTTGAGCCATTTAAAGGTTCTTAATGTATGGTTTGTCTTTTCAGATTTTCATAGACAGAGATCCGTCTCTGTTTGCTCCCATTCTGAACTTTCTGCGCACTAAAGAGCTTCACCCCAGGTAAACATGTAGTCTGTGTTTTTCTGTTAAAGGTGCAATATGTAATATTTTTGCAGTAAAATATCCAAAAACCACTAGGCCAGTGTTATATATTTTGTTCACTTGAGTACTTACAATATCTCAAATGTTTCCAACTATTTGTAAATCGTGAGAAAATTGCAATTTTTGTCTAAACCGCTTGTCAATTGACCCTTCGCAGGGAGTTTGATTGACAAGCGATCTAACCAATCAAAACGCCGAATCCGCCTTTTTGTCCGACAAAGCCGTCAAGAGTTAGAAGATTAACCTCGGTGGAGTTAAAGGATTAGTCCACTTTTAAATAAACTTTTCCTGATAATTTACTCACCCCCATGTCATCCAAGATGTTCATGTCTTTCTTTCTTCAGTCGAAAAGAAATTAAGGTTTTTGATGAAAACATTCCAGGATTTTTCTCCTTATAGTGGACTTCAATGGGCACCAAACAGTTGAAGGTCAAAATTAGTTTCACTGCAGCTTCAAATTGTTCTACACGATCCCAGACGAGAAATAAGGGTCTTATCTAGTGAAACAATCACTCATTTTCTAAAAAAAATAAATACAATTTTATACATTTTAACCAGAAATGCTCATCTTGAACTAGCTCTCTTCTTCTTCTCTATTTGAATTCCGGCAGTGTAGACACTACTAAGTGTATTACTGCCCTCCACAGGCCAAAGTTTGAACTAATTGTTATATACTATTGAACTAGCATATTGCATATTAAAATTAGTGACAGCGCCATGGTTTGTCGGACAAAGCAACAGTAACTAAGGGGGGCGGGTCTTCGCGAAGGGTCAATTGCATCATACCCGCGTTACCCTCGGTTTTATTTTGTAGAAACCATAGAAACACCAAAGACGCTTTAATATTTACATGTTTTAATAGACGAGGGAACAACTGTTTTGATATATTTATAGACAGAAAACTAATTATTGTTATATCGCTCAACACGTTTAGTCTTATTGTTTGAATCTAATTTTCTTGATTTTTTGCGAGTACCATGCTTTACCACGCCTCAGAGAAAAACACTATTTTGTGAAGTAGCTAACATAGCATAATCAGATGCAGCTTATTTTTAGTAACAGTAATACAGCATTTTCTCCATCATACAATATGTTTTAAAATTAATTGCATGTCATTAATCAACACAATCCATCCAGCATTTGATATGATATTAAAATCGATCTCTCTTACTGCAGTGTGTAACAGTGTCTCACAGCAGCCGCCGAGCGAACGCACAGAGTAACGTTATAACATAATTTTCAACACACTCAATGTATCTAATATGATAAACAGAGCTGCCTTACCTCATACTCACTACCGGAAAAGCGGAAGCGGCGCCGGCGACTGTGTCATAATAAAAGTCCCGCTGCTCGTGAGGCGTGTGTTGATCAATCGCTCCAGCTCCTCGTTCAGCTCCACAACACTCAACCTGCTCTGCTTCATACTACAGTAACGTTAATAATCACATCCATGAACATGATTTCTTCCCGAGTCCTATCCCGATTCTTTTCCACCAGCTGTGAGGTGAAGATCACATGTCCCAAGAATCCCCACTCAAACTTGGCGTCATCAAGCTACGCCTTTGTTATGAATAGACCTCTAGCGGACAGAAAATATTACATACTGCACCTTTAACTGTGATATAGATTATTAAACACTGTGAAATTAAGTCTCTGATTATGGAAACTGTTTTTATGACAGGTCCATCGATGTTCACTTATTAATGCACGAGGCTGAGTTCTATGGGATCACGCCGCTGGGTGATTATTCTGATGGCTTTAGCCCACATATATTACACTGCTTCATGTTTATTAAAGGAAATGAAGGTTTGCATGTAGTTTGTTGCATTAATTAACGGGTCTTTCCCTCCCCAGTGCGGAAGCTGCAGTTGTGTGATGAGTTGGATCGCTCCTCCTGCGGGAACGTGTTGTTCAATGGNTGGAATGTTTTCATCAAAAACCTTAATTTCTTTTCGACTGAAGAAAGAAAGACATGAACATATTGGATGACATGGGGGTGAGTAAATTATCAGGAAAAGTTTATTTAAAAGTGGACTAATCCTTTAAACTTGAAAAATGGTGTGTATTGACGTCTTTCCGAGTTTGAAACAAAATTTCTTCTCATGTTCATTCATGTTTATTTGATGCTATAAATGAACTAGTAGGAAGAGATGATCGGTTCACGAGCCGCTTGAGCTGAGGCGCTACAGTGATCTGTCACGACACGTTAAAGAGACACAAAACGGTTTTTATTGTTTGAATTTCTTAAAAGAACTACACAGTTTGAAAGCTTTTAATTGTTTAATATCATAAGTAACCTGCTCTGTCATGTCTGTCGACGTGTTGTCAGTGTCCTCTTTGCTCCGCGATGTGTTTTTCACTCTGTGTGGCGTGACAGCGCCATGGTTTGTCGGACAAAGCAACAGTAACTAAGGGGGGCGGGTCTTCGCGAAGGGTCAATTGCATCATACCCGCGTTACCCTCGGTTTTATTTTGTAGAAACCATAGAAACACCTAAGACGCTTTAATATTTACATGTTTTAATAGACGAGGGAACATCTGTTTTGATATATTTATAGACGGAAAACTAATTATTGTTATATCGCTCAACACGTTTAGTCTTATTGTTTAAATCAAATTTTCTTGATTTTTTGCGAGTACCATGCTTTACCACGCCTCAGAGAAAAACACTATTGTGAAGTAGCTAACATAGCATAATCAGATGCAGCTTTATTTTTAGTAACAGTAATACAGCATTTTCTCCATCATACAAAATGTTTTAAAATTAATTGCATGTCATTTATCAACACAAACCATCCAGCATTTAATATGATATTAAAATCGATCTCTCTTACTGCAGTGTGTAACAGTGTCTCACAGCAGCCGTCGAGCGAACGCACAGAGTAACGTTATAACATCATTTTCAACACACTCAATGTATCTAATATGATAAACAGCGCTGCGTTACCTCATACTCATGACCTGAATAGAGGAAGTAGCGCCGGTGACTGTGGCATAATAAAAGTCCCGCTGCTCGTGAGGCGTGTGTTGATCAATCGCTCCAGCTCCTCGTTCAGCTCCACAACACTCAACCTGCTCTGCTTCATACTACAGTAACGTTAATAATCACATCCATGAACATGATTTCTTCCCGAGTCATATCCTGATTATTTCCACCAGCTGTGAGGTGAAGATCCCAAGAATCCCCACTCAAACTTGGCGTCATCAAGCTACGCCTTTGTTATGAATAGACCTCTAGCGACCTCTAGCGGACAGAAAATATTACATACTGCACCTTTAACTGTGATATAGATTATTAAACATTGTGAAATTAAGTCTCTGATTATGGAAACTGTTTTTATGACAGGTCCATCGATGTTCACTTATTAATGCACGAGGCTGAGTTCTATGGGATCACGCCGCTGGGTGATTATTCTGATGGCTTTAGCCCACATATATTACACTGCTTCATGTTTATTAAAGGAAATGAAGGTTTGCATGTAGTTTGTTGCATTAATTAACGGGTCTTTCCCTCCCCAGTGCGGAAGCTGCAGTTGTGTGATGAGTTGGATCGCTCCTCCTGCGGGAACGTGTTGTTCAATGGATACCTGCCGCCTCCAGGTACAGAAAACACAAACCCTGACCTTGTGAAAAGACAGCATCTTTCAGTCATGATGACGAGTGTGTGTGTGTGTGTTGCAGTGTACCCAGTGAAGCGCAGAAACAGGCACAGCGTGGCAGGACCCCAGTATATGGGTGGCCGCTCGGGGCCGGTGGAAAGAGCCCCTGTGAGGAGGAGTAACACAATGCCGCCCAACCTGGGCAACGCTGGCATACTGGGCAGAGCTGTCATTGAGGAGAGAGTGCCAGGTCTGCCTTCACTTCCTTTCAGTATTCTATTCTACTTCAGTTTTCTACACTTCTCTATTCAATTCTGTTCCACATACTCTCATTTACTGTAGATTCCATTCTACTCTGACATACTGTGTTCTGTTCTAATATATTTACGTCTAGCTATTCTATTTTCTATTCTACTGATTCACTATTCTGTTCTATGATGTTCTTTTCCTTTATATTGTACTCTGAATTACTCTATTCTGTGGTTTATTCTATTTTGTTTTACTCCATTCTGCTATACTTGGTTCTGTCCTATTTTGCTGGATTCTACTCATTTCTACTCTGTTTTTCTATTCTATTTAAATTATATTACTCAGGTTTACTCTACTCACTTTCATTGTATCCTATTCAGTTCTACTCTTTTCTAAGTGTGGTTTATTCTATTCTATTCTGTTTTATTCTATTTTACTTAGTTCTGGCTGCTATTCTGTTTTTCTCTTATCAATTCTGCTCTTTTACTCTTATTTTGTTCTATTAAATTCAGATTTGTTCTGCTCAGTTTTACTCTAATCAGTTCTATTCCATTATATCATTATATCAGTTATTTTCATTTATACTCTGGTTTATTTTGTTTTGTTTTTATTCTACTGGTTAATTCTATTCTGTTCTATTTTAATATCTGCTCTGATTTGCTCTTCTATTTTATTCTACTCAGTTCTGTTTTACTTTGCTCATTTCTACTCTGTAGTCCTACTTATCTATTCAGCTCTGGTTTATCCTATTTTATTCTATTCTGTTTTACTCAAATAACTTTTACCCTTTTTTATTCTATTTTATTCTACTATATTCTAATCTACTAATTTTTACTCTTTGTTTCATTCTATTCCATATTCTATTCGGTTGCATTCAGTTCTATTTTACTAAATTCTACTCTGATTTATTCCATTCTGTTCTACTAATTTCTACTCCAGTTTATTTTATTCTGTTCTATTTTACTCAGTTGCGCTCTAATCAGTTTTATTCCATTATACTCAATTCTTCTCATTTCTACTCTTGTTTATTTTATTCTGTTTTATTCTACTGGTTAATTCTATTCTATTCCATTTTACTCCTAATTTGTGCTCTGATTTGCTCTATTCTATTTTGTTCTACTCAATTCCTTTTTTATTTGACTAATTTCTACTCTTTAGTCCTACTTTATCTACTCAGGTCTGGTTTATCCTATTTTATTCTATTCTGTTTTACTCAAATAATTTTTACCCTTGTTTATTCAATTTTATTCTACTCTATTCTAATCTACTAATTTTTGCTAATTTGTTTCATTATATTCCATTTTATTCTACTCAGTTGCATTCAGTTCTATTTTACTCATTTCTACTCTTATTTATTCCATTCTGTTCTACTCCAGTTTATTTTATTCTGTTCTATTTTACTCAGTTCTGCTCTAATCAGTTCCATTCCATTATACTCAATTCTTCTCATTTCTACTCTGGTTTATTCTATTCTGTTCCACTTTAGTCTCCTAATTTCTATACTGATTTCTTCTATTCTATTTTATTCTACTCGGTTCTGTTTTATTTTACTAATTTCTACTCTTTATTCCTACTTATCTACTCAGGTCTGGGTTATTCTATTTTATTCTATTCTATTTTACTCAAATAATTTTGACTCTTGTCTATTCAATTTTACACTATTCTAATCTACTAATTTTCACTCTGTTTTGCTCCATTATTCCACTCAGTTGTATTCAGTTCTATTTCACTAATTTCTACTCTGGTTTATTCCAATCTATTTTACTCAGTTTATTTACTCTATTCAATTTTACTCAGATCTGCTATAATCAGTTCTATTCCATTATACTCAGTACTTCTAATTTCTACTTTGGTTTATTTTATTCTGTTTTATTCTTCTGGTTTATACTATTCTGTTCTATTTTACTTTCCTAATTTCTGCTCTGATTTGCTCTATTTTATTCTACTCAGTTGTACTCTACTCAGTTCTGTTTTATTCTATTTTAATCAAATAACTTTTACCCTTGTTTATTCTATTTTACTCGGTTCTACTCTACTCATTTGTTCTCTAATTTGTCCATTCTGTTCCATTTCATTCTACTCAGTTGTATTCAGTAGTACTATCTTTACTAATTTCTACTCCAGTTTAATTTATTCTATTCTATGCTCTAATCAGTTCTACTCTATTTTACACCATTCTACTTATTTATTCTATTCTGTTTTTTTGCTTCCTGCAAAACAGTTCTCTTGTGTGTACACCCTTCGTTCATTTAAAAATAGTAATTTCTAATGATTTCTTGAATCATGTGCTCTGTTGTTTAGGTCCAGTCTCTGATCCAGGCATGGTCCGAATCATATGTGGTCATCATAACTGGATTGCTGTGGCGTATGCCCAGTTTGTGGTCTGTTACAGGTAGGGTTGCTCTCTGAACACGTCACCAATAGCAATGATTTGGATGCACATATGGGATGTGTTCAAATATGGCATCACTCATGCTCAGGGTTAAAGAGTCTACTGGATGGCAGCAGGTCTTCACCAGCCCTCGGCTGGACTGGGTGATTGACAGGGTGGCTCTTAATGCCAAGGTCATGGGCGGCTCGCTGGGGGACAACGATAAGATGGTTGCTGTGGCATCGGGCACGGAAATCATACTGTGGGCTATCTGTCCTGATGGCAATGGCAGTGAAATTGGTAAGGTCTCATTTCATATAATGCACTTGGTTCTGGAAAGCAAAGTTCTTGATCTGTGAGGCTCTGTTCGTTCTGATCCGCAGGCGTGTTCAGTCTGAATGTGCCGGTGGAGGCTTTGTTCTTCGTAGGAAACCAGCTCATTGCCACCAGCCACACGGGCAAAGTGGGAGTGTGGAACGCTGTCACCAAACACTGGCAGGTAACGTCAAGCTGAGAGCTGATTAATTTGACGTTTTCTGCATTTGTTCACATTACCTTTGTAAGGAAACTGATTTCTTCATGGTGTACCGAAACAAGGGGAAGCGCTCACTTCCTGATGTCTTCACCTCTCTTTATGCAGAACCAGGATGTTGTTCCCATCAACAGTTATGACACAGCCGGATCTTTCCTCATTTTGGGATGTAATAATGGATCTATTTACTATATAGGTAAAGTGACGATCA
Organism: Anabarilius grahami; assembly: GCA_003731715.1. Classification (NCBI taxonomy): domain Eukaryota; kingdom Metazoa; phylum Chordata; class Actinopteri; order Cypriniformes; family Xenocyprididae; genus Anabarilius; species Anabarilius grahami. The sequence continues at coordinate 4,416,797 of RJVU01014363.1, forward strand.
GACCTGAATAATATCTGTTTTTTATGTTTGTCAAGTTCATCTTCAACACACAAATGATGATATTTTTAATGAAATCTGAGAGGTTTCTTTCCCTCCATTGCAAGTCTATCTATTAACCCCAAACTCTGACGCTTCAAAACATTCATAAAGAGATTGTAAAATAAATCCATATGATTTATGACGGTTTAATCCAATCCTTCTGAAGAGACACGATCACTTTATATGATCAACACATTTAATTTAGGCTTTTATTCACATATAAACACTGGTTTAGGCTTTGCTACAGGATTATATACTATAAAAATATAAACTTTTTACAGTTGATTTTCAAGCTAAAATAGTAATGTTGTGATATACTGTATGCAGTTATCATGATTATACTTGCTTAAGCTGTTATAATTTTAGATAAATTATAGAATACCGCCCACTTCTACTGTGCGTTCATGATTGTTCAGATGCTTATCAAGCTGATGACTGACACGTCGTCCATGCCTGTGTCTTTCAGATGTCCAGAAGTTTCCGTTGCGGATGAAGGATAATGATTTGTTGGTGACTGAGCTGTATCGAGATCCCACTGAAGATGCTATTACTGCTCTGAGTGTCTACCTGACGCCCAAAACAAGTAACACATCAGCCTCTGATATCGTCTCACACACGCCTAGACCAGAGGCAAATCACGCTCCAGTTGATCGCACAATTATGACACACCCCTTGAAAAAAAGAAGTGCACTTCAGCAGACTTTTTAAAAGAGCTCTTATTACAAAATTAATTTACTTTAATAGAAAATACTTTAGTGCGAAATAAATGTAATTGTGTTTTCAGACACTTTATTGAATATTTACAGTGTATTAGTTTAAATTGACATTAAATGCAATTAGTTGAACTTAAGTACATCTTTATATGTAATTTCATAATTACTTATATTGTGTTTGAAAGTGTGCAATTAAAGATTGTATTCAATTACTTTACATGTGCTTTAGTATGTTAGTCAACACATTTAAAGCATTACACTATATTCTAAGCGTGCTGCAGTTTTGTCGTCTGCCACTTTAAATGCTCAAGCTCTTTAGAGCATGATGGATTCTGATTGGCTGTCAATGTTTTTATCGTTCATCAGCTGGAAAAAAATGATTCTGAAAGTGATTCCAGCGATGTCGTTCTTCTGTGCCGTTATGGTTATAGTTGTGGTGTGAACTCTGCTATTCTTTTATATTTAGAATATAAAATTCTAAATTATTTTCTGCTATTATATTTATATTTTTTAGAACTGTCTTTATCATTATCGTCCTTGCTGTGTACTTAAAGGCACAATATGTACGATTTTTTAAATTAAAATATCCAAAAACCACTAGAACAATGTTATGGGTAACACTTTAGTATAGGGAACACATATCAACTATTAACTGTGACTTTTTCCTCAATAAATTCCTAATTTACTGCTTACTAATAGTAAGGTAGTTATTTTTGGTTTAGGTATTGGGTAGGATTAAGAATGTAGAATAAGGTCATGCAGAATAAAGCATTAATATGTGCTTAATAAGTACTAATAAATAGCCAATATTGTACTAATATGCATGTTAATAAGCAACTAGTTAAAAGACCCTAAAATAAAGTGTTACCATGTTATGTATTTTGACTTGTGTACTTAGATTATCCCAAACATTTCCAACAATGTTTAAATCCAAAGAAATCGCCTGTCAATGACGTCATATCTGCGCTACCTTGGATTTCCAGTTTTACTAATATCGATCTAGATTACTGCAAAGTGCAACAAGTCTCACCGAGTGACCGCACAGAGTAACATTATAACATAACTTGCAGCACACTCAAATGTATTTAGTATGATTGTTTTAACCATGTAAAACAGTGCTGTTACCCCACATACGCAACGAAAAGAGTGGAAGCGGCCGACTGCAGCAAAAACATCATAAAAGCTCCGCTGGACTCGGGATCGGTGTGCACCGCAGGTGTCTGTCATTAGCATTCGCTCCAGCGGCCTCGTCCCGCTCCCACGGCTCTCGACCCGTCCTGCTTCATACCTCCGTAACGTTTGTAAAACTTTAATACATTAGCTCATCCATGAACATGATTTCCTCGATTCACACGCTCATTCACGGCATCATCAAGCTACACCTTTGTTTTGAATAAGCGACCTCTAGTGGCGAAAATTACATATTGTGCCTTTAAGTGATTTCATTAATATTATATTATCTGCAAGTACAGTTTTTTTTTTTAATGTATTTTTAAGATTTGAATTTGGTACATTTGAGCACACTTCTTTTTCACTGTATCATGGATGTGATAAATGTTCCTGCTCTTTAGGTGACAGTGGGAACTGGATCGAGATCGCGTACGGCACTAGTTCAGGCACAGTGCGTGTCATAGTGCAGCATCCAGAGACGGTGGGATCCGGTCCACAGCTCTTCCAGACCTTCTCTGTCCACCGCAGCCCTGTTACCAAGATCATGCTGTCTGAGAAACATCTCATCTCTGGTGAGGAGTCATATGCACTCATTTATACGCAGAATATAGTTGGAATAAAAGGTGTAAAATCACTACTATTTTCTAAAAATCTTCCTCTGTGCAGTGTGTGCAGACAACAATCACGTCCGTACCTGGACGGTGACGCGTTTCCGAGGCATGATCTCCACTCAGCCTGGCTCCACCCCACTTACTTCCTTTAAGATCCTCTCATTGGACGATATCGACGGCCATGGAGGCTGTGCTGCTGGCACTGAAATAGGTACATTGGAGTGATCATCAAAAATAACAGTATGAAGCCTCATTCCTTTAGGACCAAAAGCTTGGAATAATTAAGATCTTTAATTAGAAGTCCCTTCTGCTCACCAAGGCTGCATTTATTTGATTATTATTAAAATTTAGAAGAACTGTTTTCTATTGTAATATACTTTAAACTGTAATTTATTCCTGTGATCAAAGTTGAATTTTCAGCATCATTACCTCAGTCTTCAGTGTCACACGATCCTTCAGAAATCATTCTAATATGATGATTTGATGCTCAGTTATCATTTATTATCAGTGTTTAATTATTGATAATGGTCCTTATTATTATCAGTGTTGAAAAGTTTTGGAGATTCTTTGAAGAACATTTATTTAAAATACAAATCCTTTCTAACATTAAAAAGTCTTTACTGTCACTTCTGATCAATTTAATGTGTCCTTGCTGAATAAAAGTATTAATTTCCTTATTTACCCCAAACTTTTGAGTCGTAAAGTGCACCATGGTTTCCACAAAAAAAATATGAAGCAGCGCAACTGTTTTCAACATTGATAATAATCGTAAATGTTTCTTGAGCAGCAAATCATCATATTAGAATGAATTCTGAAGGATCATGTGACACTGAAGACTGGAGTAATGATGCTGAAAATTCAGCTTTGATCACAGGATATAAATTACACTTTAAAATAAATTCACATAGATAATAATAGTAAAAAATAATCCCAATATTACTGTGTTTTTGATCAAATAAATGCAGCCTCTGTGAGCAGAAGAGACTTTAAAAACATTAAATAATCATATTATTCCAATATTTTGACCGGTAATGTATTTATATTTATTTTACTGGGTTGACTGACGCTTGTTTCTGCAGGCCCGTATGGGGAGCGTGACGAGCAGCAGGTGTTTATCCAGCGTGTGGTTCCTGACACTGATAAACTCTACGTAAGGCTCTCCTCCAATGGGAAGAGGTCAGTTAATATAATCTACATACTACACAAACTCCCTAGCAAATTTGAACAGTAAAGCACCTGACTGCTTAAATTAAAGGATGAGTTCCTTTAACTGGTGTGAATGGTTAGAAAACGTCCATGAACAACTTTTGGGAGAGGTGCTAAACGTGATGTCTCCTTTGAAGGGTGTGTGAGGTGCGCTCAGTGGACGGGACGTCCATCACGTCGTTTGTGGTGCATGAGTGTGAGGGATCCAGCCGCATCGGCTCTAGGCCCCGTCGGTACCTCTTCAGCGGACACAGCAACGGCAGCATCCAAATGTGGGACCTCACGACGGCGATGGAGATCGCTGGGAAAGTGGATATCAAAGGTGAGCATGGAAGAATGAATGAATGTGAAATGCAGCACATGTGCAGTGATCATAACGCTGTCTGTTTCTGTGTGTTAAAGCTCTCGGCGGTCCCACTGAAGAGGAGCTGCTGGAGCTTCTGGACCAGTGTGATCTGGCACTGACCCGGACACCAGACATGAGTCCCGCCGCCTCTCTCACACACTCGTCTCGCAACTCTATGTGCAGGTACACACACCTCTCTTTCTCTTGTCTCTGGTCCTACACCCTCAAACACACTACACACTCTTCTTTTGACAGCATTACTTATATCACCTACTACTTATATTCAAGTGTGACTTTTTATTCCAGAAAATATGGTATATTATAATTGTATTACAGCTGACCTAGAAAAGTAGCCCCACCACTAAAATGACAGTTTAAACAATTTTACATAGAGTGAAGTTCTAGTATTGAGCTTGTATTCTCTCCATGTCCTGTATGTGGCACTATCTGCTTATTTACAGTCTCTGATTGTCTCTCATGTGTTTCCCCGCAGTCTTCAGTCTCAGTTATGTGAAAGCGGTCGAGCTGCTGCTGGTTTCCGGGGCCCGGTTCCTCTTTCTGGTAGTCTGCCTCGTCAGGCGCCTTTGGTTCCTCTCAGTAAACCCCGCGAGCTGCCGCCACACCTCGGCCTCAGCCAGTCCTCTCTCGCCAGCAGCGGCAGCAATAGCCCGCACCCCGGCCGGGCGCCTCTGGAGCGTGAGAAGGACCGGGACGGCCTCGGAGCCATCCGGAGAGGCAGCTTTGTGGAGCGCTGTCAGGAAAGAGCCAAGTGCTCGGACACGGGTGGCTTGGATGCGGGGAGGCGGAGTTTAGCCGTGTGCAGTGATCTCGAGGCTCGACTCGGCCTCAGAATCCCATCGTCATTCTCCGCCCTGCAAGCGCCATGTTTGTCAACACCATCATCATCATCATCATCATTAGCTGCATCCTCCATGAGAAGACCAGCTCCCGCAGCACCAAACACCGCTCCTTCACCGCTCAGTCCGGCCAGATCGCAAACGCCCACGTCTCCAAGACGACCCCTCACCTCTCCGACCAGCGAGACCCCGTCCAATGAGAATGTAGGTGGACAAGAAAGCCCCGCCTCTCCATCTTCCACCAGCCCCAAACCTCATATGAATGAAACCAGCTTCTGAGAGGAAATTCAGAAAGAAAACGTTTTGATTGAATGTTGTAGCCACAACAAATTCTGAATATATCGATAAATACATAAATATTTATAAAAAATAGTGCTGTCAAATGATTAACTTCTCGATTTATCTCATCCAAAATAAGTTTGTTTACATAATATGTGTGTACTGTGTATATTTATGTATATATAAATACACACACACATGCAAAAAATATATTTATATATAAATATACATGTAAATATTTAAATAAATACATGTATGTGTGTGTGTGTGTATTTATATATACATAATTAAAATACACAGTACACACATATTATGTAAACAAACTTTTATTTTGGATGCGATTAATTGTTTGACAGCACACACACACACACTTATATATAGTATTCTATTTCAAAATTTACAAAATATATTCCTTCTTTTAGAGCAGTGTTCTCAGTATCACAGGGTGCCTTATAATATTGAATGTGGAGAACATGAATATCGCATGTAAATGAGGAAAAAAATCACATTCCATGGGGAAAAAAAAGGAAGTACTTTCCATTGTGTACATTTACTGCTTTTGTTTATCATGTTATGCAAAACCGGACTGGCTTTAAAGCTGAAGTGTGTATGTTTTTGCATGATAATATACTTATCAAGCATAATATGTGAAGACAACAACTAACAATGGCTGAAAAGTCGGTACACTGTGGCTCTGCTGCTCTGGCTCAACATTGGCTCAACCAATCCAGCGAGTTTGGGGCGGGACTGTGTGTTTAGCCAACCAATGGCAGATGAGGGGTGTGTCTAAGTGGCCTCATTAAATTATTGATTACTTTATCAATTCCATCTGGTGATGTTGCTGGCGCAGACGTTACACACTTCATCTTCTTGAGGCTTTGTTGTTGTTTAGTACGTCACACTGGTTAGTTGTGCACTGGTTAATATTACTGCATGAACTTTCAGAATGCAAATATGTGTGAACATTGTTCAGATTAACAGGGTTATGCAATTAGTGCTCGACTGCTTTTTTTTAATAGTCAATGCGGATACTGAAATATTGGGATATTTATATATATATATATATAAATGGTAGCAAGTAAGATGTACAAAACATAGATGAATTTAAATGAATACTTATTTAATGCAATACTTACTCAAAATTCATTTCAAATATTTGTAAACAAAAAAAGTCCCATTGGTCAATTTTTATCATCTAATGATGATAATCATAAAACATCAAACAATTGAATCATGTGTGGAAAAAGCAGTTCTTCTAAAAATTAAATTTAATTGAATATGTAAAAAAAAAACATTTGTATGTGTCAATAACTAACAAAACCATTTGTAATCCAGCTTGAGAAAAACTGAGATAAAGAGGACAGTAATAGTGTAAGTAATGCTTGAATTCTTGCTGGCAGTGATTGAGCAGTTCTTGTTACACGCAACACGATGTGGATATAATCAGAAAACATTCAATGCAACAGACTCCTGTTCAGTTGTCAGTGTGTTACACCTGAAAGAGGTCATTGTGGGTAAATGGACAGTCTTCACTGCTGTAGGAGGATCGGTGTGCCTTTGAAATGAGCTGTTACTGTAGTAAAAACATCAGTTACACCTTAATTTGATTGAGGCCGTATGTGAAGAACCCCAAACCATGCAGAAAGCTGCAGTCCTGTACTTCTGAATGTTCAGTGTTCATATCATCAGCTTCTTTGTTAAACACCTCACATCCTGTTTATGATAATGCTTGAAAATGTGTTATCCATAGTTATGTTATAGTCATCATCCCTTAATGTAAACCCAAATGTTTTGGTGATGATTGTAATGACACTCGGACGCTGTGAATGCAACGAATCTTGTTTAACATGAACCATTTGATAAGTTATAATTGCTTTTTTTTTTTTACTGTATTCCTTCTAGAACACTGAATAAAACTTCTTTTTTTTTTAAGTTATTGTATATAAATGCACTCATTCAGTTATCAACACCAGGAAAAAAGCACTTGATAATTTCCCAAAAAATAATTTATTTTCATATAAATAACAGCAGGTGGTACTCGTAATAAATTAGACGATAAACAGAAAGGCTCCATAGCTTGACAATGTGCTGCAGACTACAGAGAGTTTATGATGCTGATCGCTGGAACTGTTTTGCAGAAATATATTGCGTCTTTGATATTGATAATTCCCAAATCTAGACTGAAAATAAAATCTACAGAACCAAAAAAATTGAAAAATATTGATATATCATGTAAAATGCTAAAAAAATCTATACTATTGCCAACACCTTATAAAACGGTAATCTCCATGAATCTCGTATAAATCAAATAAATAGAAAAAGATTGTGCTTCAGTGAGACGGAGAGTGATATTAAAGGGTTAGTTCACCCAAAAATGAAAATTTCTGTCATTTATTACTCACCCTCGTGTCATTCTACACGCGTAAGACCTTCGTTCATCTTCAGAACACAAATTAAGATATTTTTGATGAAATCCGAGAGCTTTCTGATCTCTCTATACACAATTTATGACATCCGATTTGAGTCATAACCAATTTCAAGGTCCAGAAAAGTAGTAAAGACATTGTTAAAATAGTCCATGGTTAAATCTTAATGTTATAAAGCGATGAGAATACTTTTTGTGCGCCTAAACAAACAGAAATAACGACTTTATTCAACAATTTCTTCTGTTGTAAACACTGCAGCGATTCCGGTTTCAATATTAAATATCTTAATTTGTGTTCTGAAGATGAACGAAGGTCTTCCGGGCTTGTAACGACATGAGGGAGAGTAATTAATGACAGAATTATAATTTTTGGGTGAACTAACCCTATAACCTCTCGTCATCAAGTGCAGTTTAGCTGCCAAACTCCGAAGAGCTGCTTTTTGCATCAAACGTCACTCTGGATGTGACCCTGACCTCCACGTGACGGTTCAGCTGCTTTATAACAACATCATCCAGCCTCTCAGTCCACACTGTCCCAGTCTAGATCTTGGCCTCCAGCATCTCCAGGAAGAGTTTGTGCATGGGGACGTGGCCCTCCATGTGCAGCCGGCTGAAGCAGCGTACGGCGCGGTGGGCCGTCTGTCTCAGGAGCGGCAGCGTCATGAGGAGCCTCCCGGCGCGATGAGACTCGGACGGCCGCTGGCCGCTCTCGTACTCCTGCAGGGCCTCGTGGAGCGCGTCCTGGAAACACTGCACGGCGTCTGCGCCCTCCACGTTCTCTGCGTCTGGAAGGAAACCATCGGCAAGGTCATTTATGACATCCGATTGAGTGTTAAACACTCTGTTGTGTTTACTTAAAACCGCATCTACTCTCATTGTTGATGCTTAATGGACTGGCCGAGCACATCTATTTGGTTACGCTCTTCAGATTTTTCTGTGTCAAGAGCAAAAACAATAGTTTTCCCAGTGTCGTCTGACTCGAAACTGCCCTGTGGTCAGATGCAAGCTGGGAGACTAATGGTTTATTGATCTGTGCTCCGGACTGCTGGATCCATATTGATTGTTTTTTCTTGGCCAATGAGTCTGAGACACAAAATGGGAACTAAAATGAAGTAGAACGAATTCATCACATAAACCAGATATAGACAGTTTAAGCAATCCCTGAACACTTCAACAGAACCGTATGAATCAGCAGAGCAAAACAATTAACACACAACCTCTTCTTACATGAACTACAGTCAACAGATTTGACATGCTGAATTTATGTATATATATATAACCTTTTGATCTGAAGAATTTGCTTCAGTGCTTGAAATTAGTTTTGTAAAATAATGTAATGTTATAATGATTTTCTGAACATATATGAATATATGTAAAAATAATACAA
>RJVU01014363.1:4439860-4499209 GCA_003731715.1 Anabarilius grahami
ATATTTCTTTGAGATTCATGCACACACCAGCACAACCGCAGTGGTCAATCACTAATATTCTCTAGTATCATAAGAGTAACCACAGTTTGTAAAACGATGATTGTGTCACTACTTGGTGACGTTAGTGGAAACTTAACTGAATCCAAGAACTTTGACCTAAAACTCCACCATAAACATTCGGCAGCCAATTCAGATTTGGCATCTCTGTGTTTGTGTGTGAGTGAGTAATTTGCACTCATGCCAGTCCAGTTCAGGCCGTGTTTAAAGTGAACACAGTGGAGTACTATCAACAAAGGAGGATCAGAGGAAGTTTACGGGGAAAACTGAAATCCTCCACTACATTGTTGGCAGGTAACATGAGCCACAGTGGAGTGAAAGCTGATATTCCGCTGGTCAGTGCAATCCACCGAAGTACATTAGGAGCGAAGTGAACCCTTTTAATCGGCTTGGCTGTGTGATGTGGGCGGATTGGCCTATAAAAGGACTTATGAGCTGGATTCATGTAAACACTAGGCACATTAGGACCACGCACAGATAAGCTGGTTACAAACCTTCTCAAACAAAGCACGTGAGGCAGAGAGAAACTGCCTAAGAATGACAACAATGGGATTTCAGTTATGTCAGTCACATTTAGGGCCAATCTTGGATGAGGAAAAATAATCTTTCTTCAGCTGGAAATTAAAGAGGCCATATTGTAAGTAAATGTAAAGTAAGTAACGACTGAATGTTCAAAAAACACATTGTTGCAGCTCCTCATTTCCCAGTCTGTCAGTAACGCTCTGTTTAGTTCCTGTCTCTATGAAGCCCCTCCTTCTGAAATGATTGGTCGGCTGGAGCAGTGTGTTGTGATTGGTCAGGCGCTTCCAGTATGTTTGGGAAATGTCCCGCCCCTTACTATAACTGCTTCAGCACAGTACTAACTAACTCAACCAGGCCCTGCGCCTTTAATTTGAATATGCCTTGTGCGGGAATTATTTAAAGGGATCCTATAATGCCCCTTTTTACAATGTGTAATATCAGTCTCTGGTGTCCTCAGAATGTGTCTGTGAAGTTTCAGCTCAAAATCCCCCACAGATCATTTATTATAGCTTGTCAAATTTGCTCCTATTTGGGTGTGAGCAAAAACACACCGTTTTTTTGTGTCCCTTTAAATGCAAATGAGCTGCTGCTCCCGGCCCCCTTTCCAGAAGAGGGCGGAGCTTTAACAGCTCAACAACAACAAAGCTGGAGAATCTCACGCAGCCAAAGTGAGGATTGTCAGTAACGGTGTTCAGCCTTACATTGTTCAAACCGGAGTCGACACTGATGGAGAGACTCAGGAAGAAGTTACAACTATTAGAATGAAACTGGACGTTTCTGAATGGTTAGTGGATACATTTATGTAGTTGCTGTGGAGTTGATTCAACTCATCCACTAGCATGTGCCGTCATGTTAAGGCCGGAACACACCAAGCCGACGGTCGGCCGACTAAGTTTCCTCGGTGTGTTCCGCACCGTCGGCTGAAGTTGGTCCTCGTCGGCTTTGTTTCGGCCGATTTGAAATGTTGAATCGGCGTTGGACCTCGTCGGGCCGTATGATCATTCTGATTGGCTGTTCAGCTAGCGAACCAGCGCATGAGAAAAGAAAAACGGAAGTGATGACTCAAGTAAACGACGAAGTCAAGAGGGAACACACATTGTTTACCTTAGATACATGAAAGACATGGCTATCTGGAACGAGGCAAGTGAAGACGAATTGATCAACATGATCCAGGAAAGGCCGGGTTTGTATGACATTACGGAAAAATGTTATGTCAACCGTGTGGTGAAATCTGAACTGTTTTGTATCCCTGTAGCTCTTCCGGTCTCCCTAGTAACGAACACAAACTACTGCCACCTGCTGGCATGGAAAGGCATTTCATCTCACGCAGGCGCAAAACGGACGTGCTATTTGGCCGTCGGCTGTCGAACGTAGGCTTGGTGTGTCAGGGCAACTTTGGACCCAGACGCTGCCGACGCCAGCCGACCCCGCAGTCTGCTTTCGTCGCCACTAGTTCGTCGACGTCGGCTTGGTGTGTTCCGGCCTTTAATCTTTTGTGCAAATCCAGCATTGAATTGACCCTCGTTTGTGAAGCAGTCCGGCGTAAAATGACGGCATGATAACAACACTCTACTACAACAACTCTTCCTCTTCTCTAAAGCAGCCCAACATGGCCTCAACATGGGTGTGTTCTCTAGGGCGGGGTTTATGTAAATTTTAGGGTTAGTTATGTCACTAACCGAGGAAGTAGCTCTTGTAGTCCCTACCAGCCATTTGTTGTAGTCCTTAAACAGAGATTTCTGTAAAAGAAAATATCTCCCTTTGCATTGAACTTTGAGCGTCGTAACTTTGCAGATGTTGTTTATGCTCAAACAGCAACATTACACACTAACTAAAGTTAAAAAAGTGAAATCATATTCAAGGACCACTTTAAATGAGGAGACGGAAATCGGAATGTGTGCAAATATATTTTCAAACAGCTCCGTCAGAGAAGATATCAAAAAACGTACATATAAAAATATGTAACAAACATCTGAGATGTCTTAAAACTGTACAATAGCAGTTGTGTAAAAACTCACAGAACTGCCTTTCCCCCACAAATACAGTGCATTTTGTTATGTGACAGACGAAAGAAAACAGAAAAAGAGATTTTACAGTATCAAATAATAACATGGTGAGATTCTCAGACAGTTATATGACAAAAAAATGATTCATGTAAATAGATTTATATATAGTATAAATGGAGTTGCCTTCATTGGTATGGATATATAAATATGAACTCTGAGTAAAAAAGCTCTAGTTTATGTGATTTCGTGGATCTTTATGACAGACATTCAAGCTCATCTGACCTGCGTTTCATTGAGTCCAAACAATGAAAAAGGTACATTAAACATATCGTTCTTCTTTTTAGTACAACATCATTTAGTCTTGTGTGTGTAGTGTGTAAAGCTTCAGCATTAGACTTTTGGATAAGCACACAAGTATTGTAAATAAAGTCATAAAATAAACAATTTACAGCAATGTGGCGGAAAAAGTCTCTAAGTCTCTAAATTGTTGGAGTCCAGCTTTTAAACTTGGATCAAGCATGGATGCAGTGGTTGGGTCTTCGGGACATGATGAAACCCCTGAAACACACGCACCTGTACGATCCCTCCGTGTTCACACAGTGAGCGTTAATGCAGTCGAGTGCGTCTTCTTCTTCACACTCATCCACATCTACAGTCAAACAAACACACAGCTGCATCGTTAATTGCTTCCCCTAGTGGTGTGGGAGAATAAAACAGCTCTGTTTTTTAATACATCAGAGAGAAAAAAGAGGAGCGATACCTATGCATGTCATGGTAGTGATGTCGAGCTGATAGCCGTCGTAACAGTCGCAGGTGTAACCTTCCTCAACGCGGATACAGCGGCCATTTTCACAACCATGGACAATGCCACACTCCTCTGAACTCAGACTCCCGTATGATTCGTATCTCCCTGAAACACACACAAGAGTCACGGTTTCTTCTTTGCTCATATACTGAGATGTACAAGATGTTTCTTGTGCTTAATTATACTGAATGTGCACTTGTAGTGTACTTCAAACCTTAAAAGTATATATATATAAAAAAAAAAAAAACTGTACTTGCAGATAATCATGTTTTTTTTTAAATGTTCTTTAAAATGTTTGTCATGTTTTAAAGAAGTACACTTATTTTAATGTGTTGACTAACATACTAAAGTATAGGGATGCACCGTTATGAACATTTTGGCCGATATGGATAACCGATAATACTTTATATTTAAAAGCCAATAACCAATGTATTGGCCGATAAATCTAAATCCAAATTTTTTATAATTTTTGACAGCCTGATTACAAAAACAAAAGTTTCACCATTAAAAGACATCTCCTAACCACACAATTATAATGTTCTCTTATGTAGCCTATATGACAGATTTGCTGCACATGTTGTACTGTATTTTCCTTTTTGAAGTGATTTCAATCATATTTCAAGCAATTCAAAACCATTATGGTGAACAGTGCATATCTGAAGTGCCTTGGCTGAAGGAAATAATGCATTATTTATCAGCTTTAATATATCAGCCAAATTGTTTTTTTGGACGATAACGATAACATAAAAAATGAACATATATCAGCCGATACCGATATGGTGGCCGATATATCGTGCATCCCTAATGTAAAGTACTTGATTATAATTTTAACTGTAGTGTGTGTTATTTGATATTAGATTTAAATTTAATATTTTTAAAAATGTACTGAATTCCAACTTTATGTATTTAAATACATGACATCCAAGGTTCAATAGAAACGACATTAAAGTATATATTTAAATTTACCACGAATGCTTGTCAGTACATTCAGCAGTTATTAAATTATTAAATTAAAAATAAACAGTCCTACTTAAGTGAGACAACTTCAGCTAATTGCATTTAAATATACATATAAAATGTACTTTTTCATTTCATTGTAAATAAGATGCAGTTACGTGTCAGTATATATTACATTCAGTTCACACTTAAGTATGTTGTTTTAAAGTATATTTAAATACACAGTATTCTAAAGTGTGCTTCTTTTTCAAGGATTAAAGTTGGTCTTAGTGGCCAAAAGCCCTACTAAAATCAACTAAATGTTTTGTTCAGCAGGGTGGCGTCATTTCAATCACTAAACTTAATGTTTCAAACTCACTCTCATAGACTCTTCGTGGTCCCTCCCGTCTGTCAGGAAACATTGGGAAGGGAGGTGGGGCTCTCCATGTCTCCCCGTCCTCACCCTCACTGTACGGGGAGTTTTCTGGAAGGGGGGCCAAACTCAGCGGAAGCCCGTCTGGACGCGGTGGCAGGGGTCGTGCATCAAACGTTCGCTCACCGCGAGGATCCGGGATACCGAAGGGAGGGCCGGGAGCAGTTTCATAATCATCCTCCTCGTAGTAACGACTTCCACTGGAAATAAGTTGAGTAGAATTACACACAATTTGTCAAGACAACACTTGTGAAAAAGAAGGACACTTTAGCAGACTTTTAAAAAGAGTACTTAAGAATATACTTGAGTGTGAACTGAATGTAATGTTTCCAGACACTTAATTGCATGCTAACACATTCAGAACAATTAACCTTTCACAAGGGAAGGTATTTGTAGTATATTGTTCAAATGGCCCTCACCCTGTGGCTGGCTGCCTGTAGTCTGGGAGCCCGTATGAACTAGGCGGTCTTCCTCTCAGCCCGGACCTCCTTCCACCTGCTCCCACAGGGCTGTAGTCATCGTAATCTGTTGGTATGTAGTCTGGGCGTCCCGGCTGGGATTCGGGGTACACAGGGGGGCCGTAAGGTGGGAGATATCCTCCTCTCCCAGGTAGAAGCCCCGGGCTGAAGCGCTCATAATAACGAGGGGAGTAAGGAGGAGGACCCAGCTCATTACACAGAGCCTCATAGGCCTCTAATCAGGAGTCAAAAAGACACACGACTGAGTCAAAATGGGTGTGTTATCAGGGTTGGGCAAAATTCCGAATTAGAATTTAGTCAGTGTGTGTGTGTGTGTGTGTGTGTATACCTTCATCTCTGCGGGGGCAGAGGGCACACTGCAGACCCCAGGCCTCACCAAACATACAACAGCACTCAGTAAAGGTCAGCTGAGTTCCTAACAAAGGACTCTGACACACCAGACTAGCTGTGACGTGACGCCAACAGAAGTTTAAGTTCTCATCTGAGAAAAGCATAGAAAGAAAGACAGCAGATATTCATTAAAATGCTCTTAAAGTTGTCATTTAACACATCTGGCAACATTTTTTTTCTTCTTTGCATTCCTAAAGGGACAGTTCATCCAAAAATGAAAATTCTCATGTCGTTCCCAACTCAAAATACTTTCATTCATTTTGGAAACACGAATGAAGATATCTTTAAAGAAACAGCAGCTCAAATTTGCATCACACAAGCACGTTTACGCTTCCCCAAGAACCAATAAGGTTTAAAAGCAAATAAAAGTCATATTGACGCATGTGTGCTTTAATGAAAATAGGTCCCCTATTATGCCCCATTTTACAAGATGTACAATAAGTCTCTGATGTTCTCAGAGTGTGTATGTGAAGTTTTAGCTCAAAATACCCCACAGATCATTTTTTATAGCATGTTAAAATTGCCACTTTTAGTGGTTGAGTTTCAGTGTGTGCCCTTTAAATGGTAAACGGTATAGGGTGGTTGTGTACACACATTGCCAACACACATTTATAGCCAAACACCATGCAAAAGTGAATTTTGCATAATAGGTACCCTTTAATATAGAACGGTGATTAAATGCATTGAATAGTTTTATTGCAAACCTTCCAGCCAATCAGAATCGAGTATTCAGAAAGACCATGGTGTAATGAATCAACTCCACAGCAACTACATAAATGTATCCACTAACCATTCAGAAACGTCCAGTTTCATTCTAAAAGTTGTAACTTCTTCCTGAGTCTCTCCATCAGTGTCGACTCCGGTTTGAACAATGTAAGGCTGAACACCGTTACTGACAATCCTCATTTTGGCTGCGTGAGATTCTCCAGCTTTGTTGTTGAAGAGCTGTTAAAGCTCCGCCCTCTTCTGGAAAGGGGGCGGGGAGCAGCAGCTCATTTGCATTTAAAGGGACACACAAAAACTGTGTGTTTTTGCTCACACCCAAATAGGGGCGAAATTGACAAGCTGTGGGGTATTTTGAGCTGAAACTTCACAGACACATTCTGGAGACACCAGAGACTTATATTAGATGTTATGTGAAGTGGTATTATAGGTCCCCTTTAATTTGTGTTTCCAAGATGAATGAGATTCTTACGTGTTTGGAACGACATGCGGGTTCATCTTTGGCTGAAAAATTCCTTTAGAATGAAACTGTTAACAAAGGCTATAATTTATTTAAAAATATACAATAAAAATGTATAGTAGTAAAATAAAATGTAATTCCGTTATCAAAAGGACAAAAATATATTTTTAAATAAAAATAGTCACAGAGCCGGCATCAAAGGCAAGTGGCTACTAAATTTTCTGTAATCTACTATCAGTAAAGTTGGTGTTGGAGTCTGTGTGTATTTTTGCATCTCTTACCCTCGGTGAGTCCACTTGCATTGACGCAGTTACGCTGCGTGTCATCCAACACTAGAGGAGACTCACACGTACAGTAAAACGTTCCCAGTGTATTTACACACAAACCACCAGTACAGGTATCCTCACTTTGACATTCATCATTATCTGCAGAAACACAGAGACACAGAGTCACAACATCACTGTCTACTGATCTAGCATCTTGCAATGAGTCGGTGTCCAGAGCATTTTGACAGCTGACCGATGCACTCCAGCAGGTCCGTGTCGTAGTAGAATCCGCTGGGACAGTAACAGGCGTAGCCGGGAATGTTGTTGACACACACACCGCCTTTACACACCTCCGGATCAAACAGCTTACATTCATCCACATCTGTCCGGGGTCAAGCAGACAACCACACTCAGATTAGAAACAACAATACTGAGAGACTTATGGGACATATTTGTCTGTCCGTGCATTTGTTTTACCTTTGTAGCTGAATGCTCCCGTTTCCATGGTAACGTACCCTCTTCCGCTGGGACACAACGACTGGAATTCGGCTAAATGGAGAGTTATTGATTATGGGGAAAAAGAAGTGCGCTTAATTTTATTGAATGTGCACTTGTAGTGTACTTCAAATCTCAAAAAAAACTTTTTTGAGGAAAAGTTTCCAGGGTTTTTCTCCATATAGTGGACTTCACTGGGGTTCAACGGGTTGAAGGTCCAAATGTCAGTTTCAGTGCAGCTTCAAAGAGCTCTTCACGATCCCAGACGAGGATTAAAGGTCTAATCTAGAGAAACCATCGGTCATTTTCAAAAAAAAAAAAAAATTATATACTTTTTAACCACAAATGCTCGTCTTGCACTGCTCTGCGATGCTCCACGCATTACGTAATCACGTTGGAAAGGTCTCGCGTGACGTAGGCGGAAGTACTGCGGTAGGGCGAAAAAATGGCCGATCATTTCTCTAGATAAGACCCTTATTCCTCGTCTGGGATCATGTAGAGCTCTTTGAAGCTGCACTGAAACTGACATTTGGACCTTCAACCCGCTGAACCCCAGTGAAGTCCACTATATGGAGAAAAAGTTTTTGTTTTCCTCAAAAACCTTAATTTCTTTTCGACTGAAGAAAGACATAAACATCTTGGATGACATGGGGGTGAGGAAATTATCAGGAAATTTGAATTCTGAAGTGAACTAGTCCTTAAAAAGTATGCTAAAGTGCACTTGTTTTTGATGAAGCCTTTCTCCAATGCTAATGTGTGTGTGTGTGTGTGTGTGTGTTCACCTGTTCCAGCTTCGGGGCAGATGTCATATTGGCACAGGAGTCCCCAGCCCTGTCCGGCCGTACAGCAGCACTCCTGCAGCGTCGTGTTCTGAGACAAGATCTTGCACGAGTACGGCTCGGATACGCCGTAGTAACACTCTTTCATTTCTCCAGGACGAGTTTGCGGCAGAGAGCCAGACACCGACCCAGAGGACCCACCAGAACCACGGCCGGATGAGGAAGAGGAAGCTCCGCCAGACGGGCTCGGTCGACCTGCTGTAAATCCACACACATCAGTCCTGAAGTACAATATATGATGTACTTTAAACTGTAAAAAATTCAAAGAGGTCCAATCAGGAAAAAATCTAGTTTTCCTTGATCTTTTGAAATAAAGAATTCTGAGTTAATATAAGTAAATATCATTAAACTTTCAGAACTCAAGAATGCAGTGGAAAAACAAAAACCCATTCAAGATGAACCAAGAGAAATTGGTATTTTAAAAATCTCTGATAAATAAGAAATGTGCTTAATTGTATTGAATGTGCACTTGTAGTGTACTTCAAATCTTAAAAGTTTATTAATATTGCAGATAATATAATATTAATGAAATAAAAGGCCACTTAAGTGCACTTAAAGGGAGCACACTTTCATGACTGTTTCTTAACCCACTTAAGTACACTTTTAAAAAGTGCACTTCGTAATAATGTCTAAGTACATTTAAACAATTATGTATTAATATTTTGGTCATGCTTTAAAGTAGTACACTTATTTTGATGTGTTGAATAACATATTAAAGCACATGTAAAGAACTTGATTATAATTTTAACTGTAGTGTGTTTTTTCATATTACATTTAAAGTTAATATATTTTAAAAGTACCTTATTGCAAATTCATCATTACAAATCTTTAGTTTATCATAAATTTTTGTCAGTACATTCAGCAGTACACTTTAACTATGTTTCAAAGACATTAGAAATAATTATGAAATAACATATAAAGATGTACTGAAGTACTTAAGTGGACTTAAGCGCTCTTAAGTTTAACTAATTGAATTTTAAAAAGTTTAACTGACAATTTGATTGCAATTAACATTACCTGAAATGTCAGTTTTGCAATGAAGTATATTTAAAATAAAAAAGTACTATTTTTAAAAGTGTGTTAAAGCGTCCTTATGTTTTCACAAGGGATAATACTCTTTCAATAACAAAAGGAAAAGTATAATCTAACTAAAAGTTGATTATTTACCCAATATTTGCATGTGTGATGAGAATCATTATTTGTACAACACAGAATTGCTGCCTATGTAGAGCGTTACAAATTGATCACTCATAAGGTTGCTTCCTAGGCAGCAGAAGTCAAGCAGCTGACTAGTTTTTGGAACAGAGGCATTGTGTTTGTTTTTATATTGTTTAGTTTGTATGGTTTTATTATGTTCATGCTTTGTAAAGCACCTTTATGCAGCAATATAAAGTAAACTTATTAAAACTATTATTATTTTTACCATTATTATTATAAGCAGGTGTTCTAGTATTGCCAGTAGAGGGCAGCACTGAAACAGAGTTACCATGTTCCTGCTTGAGGTACAGTAGAGTTGTGTGTGAGTTTGTGTGTTACCTGCGCTCTCTCTGTTCACACACTGCCTTGTGAGCGGGTCAAATTCCTCCTGTCCGTTCTCACACTCACACGTGAACGATCCCTCGACATTCCAGCAGTGTGCAGATCCGCAAACACCCTGCATCGTCTCACACTCGTTTATGTCTGTGTAGAAAGAGACACGGAGCGGTTTAATAGAGGGAAACAAAACAGTTTCTTCTAATAAACTGAACTTTCCGACTGTGAAAAAGAAGTGCACTTAATTGTATTGAATGTGCACTTGTAGTGTACATTAAATCTTAGAGGTACGTGCAGATATTATGATATTAAAGGGATAGTTCACATTGTGTTCAACAGAAGAAAGAATCTCATACAACTTGAGGGCGAGTAAGTAATGATAAAATTGTAATTTTGGGGTAAACTATCCCTTTAATGTACTCTCTTTAAGTAAAATGAAGTGTACTTTCATGAATACGTTTCTTAACATACTTAAGTACACTTTGTAATAATGTAAAATTAAAAGTTTTACTTTAGAGGACATTTTAAATTATTACGTTTTAATAATCTTTTGTCATATTGTAAAGAAGTACACTTAAATGTGTTGACTAACATACTAAAGCACATGTAAAGTACTTGATTATAATTTTAATTACATTTAATGTTAATATATTTTAAATGTTCTAAATTGAAACTTCATCATTACAAATACATTTAAATACATGACAAGTTTCAATAGAATTGACATTAAAGTATATTTTAAGTGGGTCACTTAAGCACTCTAAAGTTCAACTAATTGCATTTAATATAAACAGAAACTATAATAAACTTGAATTTAATAACATGTTAATAACATGCAATTAAGTGTCCGAGTTCATACTTAAGTATATTATTTTAAAGTATATTATTTCTGTAACAAGTGTTCCTTTTAAAAATGTACTTCTTTTCACAAAGGTAAACTCTTTTAGGACTTAACCAGGTCAAAAAAGCACTGCTAAGTTTAACTAATTGCATTTAATATAAATTCAAACTATAATACATTTTCATTTAACTGTAAATAACATGCAATTAAGTGTCTGAAAACATTACATTCAGTTCACACTTAAGTATATTATTTTAAAGTATATTATTTCTGTAATAAGTACTCTTTATAAAGGTATGCTAAAGTGTACTTCTTTTTCACAAGGGTAAACTCATTTAGGACTTACGCCCTACTTAAGCACTCTTACGTTTAACTAATTGCATTTAATATACATTTTAACTATAATACATTTTCATTTAACCGTAAATAACATGCAATCAAGTGTCTGGAAACATTACATTCAGTTCACACTTAAGTATATTACTTTAAAGTGTATTATTTCCATAGTAAGTGCTGTTTTTAAAAGTGTGCTAAAGTGTACTTCTTTTCACAAAGGTAACCTCATTTAGGACTTAAGCCCTACTTAAGCACTCTTACGTTTAACTAATTGCATTTAATATAAATTTTAACTATAATACATTTTCATTTAACTGTAAATAACATGCAATTAAAAGCACTCTTAAGTTTAATTAATTGCATTTAATATAAATTTTAACTATATTTTCATTTAACTGTAAATAACCTGCAATTAAGTGTACAAAAACATTACATTCAGTTCGCACTTAAGTATATTATTTTAAAGTATATTATTTCCTTAAATACTCTTTATATAAGTGTGCTAAAGTGCACTTCTTTTTCACAAAGGTAAACTCATTTAGGACTTAAGCCCTACTTAAGCACTCTTACGTTTAACTAATTGCATTTAATATACATTTTAACTATAATACATTTTCATTAAACTGTAAATAACCTGCAATTAAGTGTCCGAAAACATTACATTCAGTTCACACTTAAATATATTATTTTAAAGTGTATTATTTCCATAGGAAGTGCTGTTTTTAAAAGTGTGCTAAAGTATACTTCTTTTTCACAAAGGTAACCTCATTTAGGACTTGAGCCCTACTTAAGCACTCTTACGTTTAACTAATTGCATTTAATACAAAATTTTAACTATAATACATTTTCATTTAACCGTAAATAACGCCCCGGGTTACTTCACTGTAACCCTGTTCCCTGAAAAGGCGGGAACGAGAAGCTGCGCTTATTCAGCGCTATGGGAACGTCTCTTAGTCGTGACCAGCTGTGAATATATGTGTAAAACAACGTCAATGAAATTGACCTATATTTATAGCCTTGCGTGACGTCATTGGAATGCGTCGTAGCGAGGCTATAATTAGATGATCCACCTGTGCATCAGCAGATATTTTGTCTGAAGAGCAGTCCAGGGANAAGTGTACAAAAACATTACATTCAGTTCGCACTTAAGTATATTATTTTAAAGTATATTATTTCCTTCAATACTCTTTATATAAGTGTGCTAAAGTGCACTTCTTTTTCACAAAGGTAAACTCATTTAGGACTTAAGCCCTACTTAAGCACTCTTACGTTTAACTAATTGCATTTAATATACATTTTAACTATAATACATTTTCATTAAACTGTAAATAACCTGCAATTAAGTGTCCAAAAACATTGAATTCAGTTCACACTTAAATATATTATTTTAAAGTGTATTATTTCCATAGGAAGTGCTGTTTTTAAAAGTGTGCTAAAGTGTACTTCTTTTCACAAAGGTAAACTCATTTAGGACTTAAGCCCTACTTAAGCACTCTTACGTTTAACTAATTGTATTTAATATAAATTTTAACTATAATACATTTTCATTTAACCGTAAATAACATGCAATTAAAAGCACTCTTAAGTTTAATTAATTGCATTTAATATAAATTAACTACATTTTCATTTAAATGTAAATAACCTGCAATTAAGTGTACAAAAACATTACATTCAGTTCGCACTTAAGTATATTATTTTAAAGTATATTATTTCCTTCAATACTCTTTATATAAGTGTGCTAAAGTGCACTTCTTTTTCACAAAGGTAAACTCATTTAGGACTTAAGCCCTACTTAAGCACTCTTACGTTTAACTAATTGCATTTAATATACATTTTAACTATAATACATTTTCATTTAACTGTAAATAACCTGCAATTAAGTGTCCGAAAACATTATATTCAGTTCACACTTAAATATATTATTTTAAAGTGTATTATTTCCATAGGAAGTGCTGTTTTTAAAAGTGTGCTAAAGTATACTTCTTTTTCACAAAGGTAACCTCATTTAGGACTTGAGCCCTACTTAAGCCCTCTTACGTTTAACTAATTGCATTTAATACAAAATTTTAACTATAATACATTTTCATTTAACCGTAAATAACATGCAATCAAGTGTCAGGAAACATTACATTCAGTTCACACTTAAGTATATTACTTTAAAGTGTATTATTTCCCTAATAAGTGCTCTTTATATAAGTATGCTAAAGTGCACTTCTTTTTCACAAGGGTTCTGCAGACACTCAACTCACCCACACACATCTGTCCATCGCCTGTGGACTCGTATCCCTGGTCGCACAAACACTGATACGTGCCAATCAGATTCTGGCAGAAGGCGTGGAGTCCACACACCGTCTCATTGGCACACTCGTTGATGTCTGCGAGAGAGACTGCTGTCATTCTGTGTCTTGTTATGTTTTGAGTGATTTGTGCAACACTTACCCACACACTCTCCTGTGGCTGTGATGTGGTATCCAGGCTCGCAGGACGCCACACAGCGGAAAGAGCCAATGGTGTTCTCACAGCGCTGCGATCCACACACGACCCCCTCTGAGTCCAAACACTCGTTCACATCTGCAGGAGGAAACGGCTTCAGCTGAGTTCTGCCCTACATACACACTCATCCATGTGTGATGTCATTGCTTGTGACAGACTGAGACTTCTGCAGTTTTTGTGCTCTCCGTATGGGTGCTTTTTCTATTAACATCACATTTTAATCACAAATAAAGCTTGAAACGATCTAAAAACAATCATTCTAGTTATAAAGTCTATAAACTCTTAATTGCGAGTTATAAGGTTATAAAAAATGTGACAACAAAAGTGAGAATCAAATTAGTTCTACACGCAAGAGCATTTTCAGGACAATAACCAGACAAATGTCTTAAAATAAATCATCATTTTCAATAATTCAACGGTCCATTGTCAATTATTCCTTACATATTTTATTTTATATTTTATTATATATTTTATTACACATCATGCAGAGGAAAAAATAGATATTGTGATCACAAATAAATAATTCATTTCCATGTTTTCTTTAAATCATGGCTGCGTTGTGCTAATTCTTTCCCTAATTTTAATTTAGTTAAATTGTGGCAACAGTATGTGATTTTCCCCCAACATGTAAAATGCAGGTCTTCATAATTATTGGTAATTCTTGATACATTCGAAACGACTGGTCATGTGACCCCAACATGGTGGCACCCATATAGTGAATTAATGACACACTAGATTCTTCATCTCATTTGGAGTATTTATTATATTTTTGTGTAAAACTAGTACTTTAAAATTACTGAGTGCACCTTTAAATTGATAATACATCCTTGCGCAGTTCCAACACCATTCTGTAAGAGAAAATGTTTTCACTTTCTGAATGTCAACTTCAGCCAATTTAGCCTAGATAAGCAATATTGAGCCACAACACTGCCATTAAAGAGCCGCAATACAGCAAAAAAGCATCTGCTGTTTCCCTGATACATCATGAAAGAGTCCTCAGGTAGTCTTTTGTATGTGGAGTCTCTGTTTAAGGTTTCTCTTTTGTCACACAGCTGATGCCCAGAGAGTGCATTAATTCACTATTTGATAACTTCACTTGGACAAAGATCTGGGGTTCACCGGCTCCTCCNTCTTATTTTTTATTTAACTTTATTTATTTTATTTATATTATTTTATTAGTTTTTATATATATATTTTATTTCATTTTATCTTATTCAAAGGATCATTGTCCCCGATACTGTTGTCATTGTCAAAAAACACAATAGTTTAACAACCAGAAATATGATTAATTTTACTTCATAATCTGAGAGCAATTTTATTAAATGTCATTTGTTGTCCAATCAATTAAGGAAGCAAAATTAAAACAGAATTATATTCAAAGAAATGAATATAACTGCTGTAAGATTTTTTTCAGTATGAATTACCAATAAAGATGTGATACAAGTAACATTTAGATGTGTGTGTGTGTGTGTACTTGTTTTGACTATACTTGTGAGGACCAAATGTCCTCACTTATATTGTGAAATACTTTCACAACCCACTAAGTGAGGACATTGACTAGTTTTATCTCAGCCAAAAGAGGTTTTTATTTGAGTCTAATGATGTGCACATGTTTCTGTGATGGGTAGGTTTAGAAGTAGGGGTTGGGTTAAGCAATAGAAATTGACCTGATATAAAATCAATGAAAGTCCATGCAATGTCCTCACTAAAACCCGTGTGTGTTGCTGGTGTATGTTTGTGATTGAGAGCGTGAGTTTTTACCCAGGCAGGCTGTTCTCTCTGGGTTGGTGGTGAAGCCGGTTTGGCAGTGGCACAGGAACGATCCCTCGGTGTTGCTGCAGCGGCCGTCCTGGCAAACTCCCTCTTGAGTGCACTCGTCCACATCTGGTAACACACATGCACACAGACCACATGACATCACTGCAAGCAGAAGCCATCAGTAATGCTCAGGCTCAAAACACTTGTACTCCTGACAGTGTCTCTCAGCCCTGAACGACACGGACTGAGCTGGAGTTACAGGAACATGAAGACCAAATGTGCTATAATGTAGATTATATGATGTCAAACACAATTAGGAACCTTTAAAATAACATAACAGGGGCAATTAAAACTATATGCACTTCAATGACAAAATGATGCAATACATACAATAAGTGATTATATAATCAGGTTGACTGCAGTATGTGAGTGTGCAGATGTTTTCCTTTATCACATTATCTGCGTAATTATCCTGCATCTTGATTATATCTAATAGGGTGTGTGGTGGATGTGTCGAAAGGAGACATGTTTACTTCTGGCTTTTGAGTAATGCAGTTACGTGAATCAAACATTTGAGAGATTTTATTTTAAAACAACTCCCTAATGACAACTGAAGAATTCAGAAATCAATCCAAATCCAAGGTCGGTAAGAAAAGCACTCGTCACGCTATAGATTTTATATGTACAATGGCAGCTTGATGTTGGCTATATATCACGTCTGGTGTCATACCTTGGCAGGACGTCCCGTTAACGGTGCTCTTGTAGCCTAGCGCGCAAACGCACTTAAACGAGCCTTCTGTGTTCATACACTCTCCGCGCGGGAAGCAGAAATCTCCTTCCAGACACTCGTTAATGTCTGCGCCAGACGGATGACAGAATGCCATAGTGGGAGAAATTAGTTCAAAACAAACTCATATTTGAAAGCAGCATATTCTGAGAGAGTATGAAGTGTGCGCTCAGTGGTTTCTAACTTTGAACTGAATGAGAATTTAATGTAATATTTTCTGTGAATCCTGACTGACCTCGACACTGGCGCCGCGGACCAGCTGCTCTGTATCCTGGTAAGCAGTCGCAGCGATACGACCCGTCCGTGTTCACACACGCGCTCTGCGGCCCACACATGTGAGGACTCTCACATTCGTCAATGTCTGGAGGGAAAACAAACAGGAAGGGCTGGTTGTGATGATGCAGAACTATAAAAGCTGTGCCTGTTCAATTAAACAGAAACTGGGCTTAGTCTGCCATGCTAAACATCATATTATACTTTATCCCTTTATCTTCTTCCTTGTAGCTCCTTATAGTGTCAATCAAGGTTTTTGCTAAAATTTTGTTTTAATGACCATTTTAAACCATCTTCTTTAAGACATTATGTAAAATGCCTATGGAGGATTTTGAGTGCCATAGTAATAAATAAATGTTTCATTGAAAATGTCAAATGAAAAAGAAAAGTATGAATACAATTTGTGAAATGTGTTAATAAAATGAATAAATATATGTTTAAAAAAAATAAATAAATCATGAAATGTGTCATTAACCACAAATAAATGTTTAAAAAAAAAAAAACGTGAATAAAATTAATCATTTTTTTTTTTTAAAACATCATGAAATGTCAATAAAATAAATGTTTTAAATAAATGATAAAATGTGTTAAAATGAATAAATATGTTTTAAAAATAAATAAATGATGAAATGTCAATAAAATAAATATATATTAAAAAAACAAATACATCATGAAATGTTGCAAAATAAATATTCATTTAAAAAAAAAATCACAAAATGTCAATAAAACAAATGTTTTAAATAAATTATGAAATGTCAATAAAATAAATAAATAAATATATGTTTAAAAAATAAATCATGAGTCAATAAAATAATTAAATATGTTTTAAAAATAAATAAATCATGAAATGTGTCAACAAAATGAATAAATGTTTATTTGTTTTTGTTTTTTTAAATAACGAAATGTCAATATAATAAATGTTTTAAATAAATCATGAAATGTCTCAATAAAATAAATAAATATATGTTTAAAAAATAAATCATGAGTCAATAAAATAATTAAATATGTTTTAAAAATAAATACATCATAAAATGTGTCAGCAACCACANCAACAAAAAATTATGAAATAATAATAAATTATCTAAACATGTTTTTTTTTAATCATGAAATTTGTCACTAAAATGAAAAATAAATAATGAAATGTCTCAATAAATACTGTAAATGTCAGCATAAAATGTAAATTTTTTTATTTATTTATTTATTTATTTATGATGTTTATTTATTTACTAAAACATTTCATGGTTTAATTATTTATTAACAAATTTTATTTATTTATTGAAAATATATTATTGACATTTCATGATTTATTTTTATTTAAATGTTTTTAAATTACTTATCAAAATAGATTTTTTATTTCATTTTTTAAGCTAGTTTGTTTCTGTAGTCTGCACATCATTTTATATAATATTATTTTGAAGGTGAAGGGTTTTGAGACAGATGTGTTGAGTCTTCTTCCTTCCAACCCTCCCTCGACCCGGCCACTTTTCATCTCACTATCCACATGATACAAACACAAAATCCAGGCGGATGTAGATAATTGTGCCCAAACACGTGGCTGAGATTTGAGTCCTGCCATCTGCAGGCCATATGCCCCCTCTCACACCGCACTCCTCATCAAGAGAGAGAGAGAAAGGAAGGAAGACGATAGAGAGACCGTGAGCCTCTCCCTGGAGGAATGAAGCTCTGACACATTTGATGCCGTTCATTTGCCAAAGCCAACTTTCTGCACTACATCCTTTATTTTGTGGCGAGATGGATCCGCCAACGAAGCAGCTGTTTGCACTCAGAGAACTTCAAGATGACTTGAAAGTATGCACAACAAGTATTTACGAAGATTAAAACTGACACAGTGAGTTGGATGTCGGAAACGCCTGTGGTTGCGGTCTGCATTTCGAGGTTAAGCTCATCTAACCTGTGCAGCGTCCGTTCTGCATGCTGTGCCCGTCTCTGCAGGGGACGCACTTGTACGAGCCCGGAGAATTCAGGCACTGTTGACCGGGACACTGCAGTGGGTCCAAACACTCGTCAATGTCTAATAAAGAAGGAAATGAAAAGCTTATTAGATAAAGTAAAATAAAATTATGAAATGACAACCCTGTGTGCTCTCTTACCCATGCAAGCGCCGTCCTGTAGCTGGAAGCCCACAGCGCACACGCATCGGAAGCTGCCGGGAGTGTTTTTACATTGGCCATTAGTGCAGCGTGTTGGGTTTTGACTACATTCGTCTATGTCTGAAAACACACAAGTGAGACAGCACAAATGCATTAAAGGGGACCTGTAATTACCCTTTTACAAGATGTAATATAAGTCTCTGGTGACTCCAGAATGTGTCTGTGAAGTTTCAGCTCAAAATCCCCCACAGATCATTTATTATAGCTTGTCAAATTTGCCCCTATTTGGGTGTGAGCAAAAACACAGCATTTTTGTGTGTGTCCCTTTAAATGCAAATGAGCGGCTGCTCCCGGCCCCCTTTCCAGAAGAGGGCGGAGCTTTAACAGCTCGTGCTTCGGTCGCTCAACAACAACAAAGCTGGAGAATCTCACGCAGCCAAAATGAGGATTGTCAGTAACGGTGTTCATCCTTACATTGTTCAAACCGGAGTCGACACTGATGGAGAGACTGAACGATAAAAACACTGACAGCCAATCAGAATCCAACAGACTTTAAAGAGCTTAAGCATTTAAAGTGGCAGACAATAAAGCTGCAGCGCCCGCTTAGAATAAACAGAACAATATCGTCTTCTGGTGTGGACGCTAATATAGTTATCATTATTGTTATCTTTATAGTTACTGGGCCTTAAATCTGCCTTGTTTTCATCCACGTTAAATTCAATATGGTGTCTAACCTCACTAAGGTCTAGTGCTGCAATCAAGTCAGAAAGATGGTTTTTACGAGTTGAACGCACAAAAAAGCCCTGAGTTTCTGAGGTGTGTCAAAAAGTAAACATGTTGGATACAATGAATACAGCGTCTGTATTGTCGGTAAATTTGTTGAAATTAATGAAATTATTATTATTATTTACATCTAAGTTGCATGTACCACATACGATAGTATTGTACGATATTTTATTGAGTAGAATACATTTTAAACCCTAACGCTCAAAATAATTAATTGGTTTGAGAAGGACAAACAAATTAAACAGATTAGTTCAGTCAAATTAATTTTTATGAGTATATAGAACTTTCCTTTTCTTTCAAGTTCACAGAACTGATATATTTTAAGTAAACTGAACTGTTTCATTGGTTTGAGTTTTATGAACTCATTTTTTAGATGAACTTAAGTTTAACTGAAACTGGGATTTCTATTTTCTTGACATTTGATATTCAACAGTGCTTTGCATCTGCCTGCATTGACACCATTTTCTTTAAGAGCTGCTGTGGCTTTACAGTGTAGATTAATATAAAACGATTCGATTTACAGCACTTTCATTAATTAATTAAGAACATAAAAAGGCAAAAACAAACTGCTGCCTATTTTTATTCATCATTTTGTAGAAGTAGAGTCTAAAAAATATTGCTGATTTTTTTGTCTAAAAGGTACATCACCATCTTCCTCTGACTTGAATGCACTTGATGTCACAATTACGACTTCCCAACTCGTAAATACAAACTCAGAAAATTTGTTTTTTTATGGTTTTAGTTTTACATAATGTTAATAACCCTGATTCAAGTCTGTTTGGTAATTTTGGTAGTGCAAAGCACTTTGGTCAACTTGTGTTGTTTTTAAATGTGCTAAAGAAATAAAAGATTGATAATTGTGACTGTGTCTGATAATTGCATGAAGACAAAGAAAGAAATAAACACTTCCCCTTTATTTTATTTTTTTAACCTAATTAAATCAATGTTATTGTCAGCTGCACATGTGTAGATTGACATGAATTAATACCTTGGCAGCGTCCATCAAGAAGCTCAAAGCCTGGCTGACAGGAGACACACTTGAAGGAACCGACCGAGTTCACGCACTCTTTTCCCGGGCACTGAAGCTCATTTTCACACTCGTTCACATCTGGAACAACAAGGCAAGAAACAGACTCAAACCATTCTTATTTTATGAATAGAACAACTTCCATTTAACATGCAATTAAGTCTCCCAAAACATTACATTCAGTTCATACTTATTTCCGTATTAAGTACTCTTTTTAAAAGTATTCTGAAGTGTACTTCTTTTTCACAGGGGACATGTTGCTCAGTTCTGTCATGAAGCTCATACCTTTGCAGATGTTTCTCTCCAGTCTGAATCCAGGGCGACACAAACAGCTGTAACTTCCCACGTTATTCTCACAGCGGCCGTTAACACACAGCTCAGGAGTCTGACGACACTCGTCGATATCTGACGCAAATAAACAACTTGTTCATTATACAATAGGTTTCTCTAAACTACAGCTTCAGACCAGATTCAGATACATTTCAGCTGGTTATAAACTGGTTTAGGTAGTTAATCAACTGGACTTTCCGTTGTTGGGGCTGAAGTCAACCGGGTAGATAATCTTGGTCAATCAGATACATGCAGGAGATCAGTAACACAAAGCACACTAAGGTTAAATAAGAACTGACAAAGAACAACTGAAACATATGGATAGAACAAAGGATGCTAAACTAGAAACAGGTGAAAATATGGGTACCTATTAACAAACAAGGACATAGTCAGTGAGCAAAGGAACCAAAACTAAACAGAGCAGGGAAACAGGAACTAATGGAAACAAGGCAGAATGTCAAAATAAGAGTTAACAGAACAGAACATTATCCTGATAATTATATTGACCTACATTAAGTAACATGCTGGCTTATGTATGAAGAAAATATACTGATTAAGTATGCTGGTCTTTATAATAAATAATCTTTTCACTTTGTGTTAATGTTTTTGTCTTTGGGAAAATAATATTTTTGATTAAAATTAAATCAAAATTTAAAGTTCGAACCAAACCATAAATATAATTTGAGAAAAATAAATACATTTTGCCTTAAGTCTAAGTCAAACTTAGTCAACTTAGTCAAATTTAAAGCTGTATTAAGTGAAAACTTAAATATTTGAGTTCTCAAGTTAAATCCAGGAAGGTTACTCTAACGCAACTTTTAAACTGTGATAGCTAATTGCAACACTATCTATCTATCTATCTATCTATCTATCTATCTATCTATCTATCTATTTATCTATCTATCTATCTATCTATCTATCTATCTATCTATCTATCTATCTATCTATCTATCTATCTATCTATCTATCATCTATTATGTATCTGGCTATAAAAAGTTAGGACCAGTTTTGAAGAAAAACAAACTTTTAAGACTAGTCTAAGAAGTTTATACAACCGGCCACAGATGTGTTGTAGTTACCTGAGCATGCTCCATTTTTAAGGCTAAATCCAGGCCTGCAGGAAACACACCTATACGATCCCTGAGAGTTCACACACTCCTGTCCAGGACACTGTAATGGATCTTCACACTCATTCACATCTGCGTCCACATGCACACACACATATGACTTACAGTATTTGTTCCAACCCCAGTTTTACATAATTGGTATTGTATGAAGAATCATACCTGTGCAGGTACCGCCCTGCAGTCTATATCCAGTCCTGCACACACACCTGAAGCTGCCAAGCGTGTTTTCACACAGTCCGTTCGAGCAAGGAGAAGGCGTCTGACGGCACTCGTCAATATCTGGACAGATAACAATATCCTACTTTCAGGGTCTGTACATATCTTACGCGTTATGACTTTGCAGGTTGAAATGAGTGGTTACCTGAGCATGCTCCATTTTTAAAGCCAAATCCAGGTCTGCACGACACACACCTATACGATCCCTGAGAGTTCACACAGTCCTGTCCGGGACACTGCAACGGGTCCTCACACTCATTCACATCTGTAACGTA
This sequence comes from Anabarilius grahami, assembly GCA_003731715.1. Classification (NCBI taxonomy): domain Eukaryota; kingdom Metazoa; phylum Chordata; class Actinopteri; order Cypriniformes; family Xenocyprididae; genus Anabarilius; species Anabarilius grahami. The sequence goes on from RJVU01014363.1 coordinate 4,462,165, forward strand.
CATATCAATCCATGCACACATGGACACAATCATACTTTGCATCTAAATGTATATTATTGAGACTTAAAAGCATTTTACTCTTCTTACCCACACAGGTGTTGGCCTGCAGTCTGTATCCGGTTCGACACGTGCATCTGTAGCTGCCTGGTGTGTTTTCACAGCGGCCGTCTGGACACGGGGACCGGCGACATTCATCAATATCTGAATAAAAGAAAGATTTTTGTTACCCTGAAAAGCTCAACTTTAACCTTATAATAATCCTTGTGAAAAAGAAGTGTATTGAATGTGCACTTGTAGTGTATTTCAAATCTCACGTATGTGCACTTGTGGATAATATAATATTAATACAATAAAAGTACTTAAAGAGAGTACACTTTCATGACTGTTTATTAGCTTAAGATTTACAAACTTAAGTACATATTTGAAATCATTGTTTTAATAATCTTTTTCATGTTTTGAAGAAGTACACTTATTTTGATGTGTTGACTAACATACTAAAGCACATGCAAAGAACTTGATTATAATTTTAACTGTAGTGTTATTCGATATTACACTTAAAGTTAATATATTTTAAATGTACGAAATTGCAACTTCAGCATTACAAATGTGTAATGACAAATATTTAAATATTGAGAAACATTAAATATTACATAATACAAGTTGTATGTGACATACAACTTTCAATAGAAATGACATTAAAGTATATTTTATTTCCATATTTCAAAAACAACAGAAGTCATAATGAAATTACATATAAAGATATACTTAAGTTCTACTTAAGTGGGCCAAAAAACTCAAGTTCAACTCATTGTATTTAATCTAAATTTAAACTATAATACATTTTTATGTAACTGTAAATAACACTCGATTAAGTGTCTTACAACATTACATTCAGTTCGCACTCAAGTATATTATATATATTGTCATGTATAGTGTGGTATTAGTGTAAAACATGACGCAGAATATACAAACATGGAATACTTTATCCAACACTAATATAATTCACAGAGATTAACTACCATAAAACCCAAGACGAGAACTGGCAAGGGATTGAACAGAACAGGGAGCATATAAACACAGAGTTAACAATGGAACTAAACAAGGAACAGGTGAACATAATCATTAACTAATGAGTAACCAAGGAAACTAACAAGGGTAATTATTTCCATAATAATTACTTAATGTAAATGTATGCTAAAGTTTGCTTCTTTTTTCACAAGGTAACACAAGATTAGTCTGCAAAAGGAATAGTAGGTCTCACTTTAGATCAGGGTCCAATTCTCACTATTAACTACGACTCCTAATTACAGCTTATTAATAGTTAGTAAGGTAGAAGTTTTGTTTAGGTATGATGTAGGATTAGGGATGTAGAATATGGTCATGCAGAATAAGGCTTTATAATTACTAATAAACAGCAAATATCCTAGTAATATGCTAATAAGCAACTAGTTAATGGTGAGAATTAGACCCTAAACTAAAGTGTTACCAAATATTATAGTGATATTTCTGTGCCGTGTGTTACCTGAGCATTGTCCATTGAGCAGATCAAAGCCAGGCTTACAGGAAACACACCTATACGAGCCCTGAGAGTTCACACACTCCTGACCCGGACACCGGAGCGGGTCAACACACTCATCTATGTCTAAGAATAATAAAACACCACATGACGTACATTTGAGGTGATCAGTTTAATAAATTCTGTTTTGGAGACAGAAAACATGTGACTCATCTCTATTATGCAGTAAATTTGAATGTCCCTATCCCATACACATACACTACTGTTCAAAAGTTAGAGGTCACGAAGAAGTCTCACCAAGGCTACATTTATTTGACCAAAAATACAGTAAATTCAGTAATGTTGTGAAATATTAATGTAATATTTTTTAAACAGTAATTTATTCCTGTGATCAAAGCTGAATTTTCAGCATCATTACTCCAGTCTTCAGTGTCACATGATCCTTGAGGAATCATTCTAATATGATGATTTGCTGCGTTATTAGTATTATCAATGCTAAAAACAGTTGTGCTGTGTAAACAAAATAGACAAATTATAATAATTTATTCCTAAGTAATAATTAGTGCATCCCTAAAAACAATACAAAACAAACAAAAAAGTAAGTAAGCATTATGGGTAAAATGATTTGAATTACCTATGCAGCTAGTCTCCTGTAGCTTGTATCCAGTTCTGCACACACACCTGAAGCTGCCCAGTGTGTTTTCACAGCGGCCGTTAATACAGGGATTGGGCACCTGACGGCACTCGTCAAAATCTGTGGGATCCATCACTGATCTCACTGATCTCATACATTATTATATGCACAAACACCCTCATTTACATGAACAGAAAAGTCAACATAAAGAACATAAAGAATGAAATGTTTCTAACCGACACACAGGGTCTGCTGGGAGTTGGTCTGGTATCCCGATGGACACACACAACGGAAGCTGCCCGCCGTATTCTCACACTGTCCCACAGAGCACGGCCTGGGCGTCAACAGACACTCGTTTATGTCTGGAGAGAGAGATTGATCCACTGATTGGTTAATACAGTACTGCTAATATTGCTGGCTCCTGTGTGATAAATTACTTGTGCTTTTCCTTATTTGTAAGTGGCTTTCAGTGCGTTGCACATTAGCAAGTCATGCACATGCACACAAAAATTACACTGTTAAAGGCACATTCATTATCAGCAGATGGATACAGAGATGACACATATACGAGCTGGCTGTCCTCTCAGCAGTGTCACCCTGACCTTTGACCTTTAAAAGCCTTGGACGCATCAGTGAGAAAAAGAGGAATCCTAATCTAAAATATGCTGTGGAAAAATGGCTGTGGAAGGAACATGTAAAATCGACATGATTTAAAACCCCCTTTAGGGGGGACATAAAGATGTTATCTTACATGTTTTTCTTCTTTACAGTGTAATTTCTTATTCCTTATTATTAAAGTCATGCAGTAACTTCATACCTTGGCAGTGGCCCTGCTGAGAATTGAGTATATATCCAACGTTACATGCACACGTGTGTCTGCCGCCGGGCAGGTCAATACAGCGACCCGACCCGCACACCTGAGGACGCGATTCACACACTCGGGCATCTGGGGGAAACACACACAAGGCCATAAAATAACTGCATTCAATTGAAAATATTATTTTCTTTTGTAAAATGATTGAATATCAGGTCAGTTTGAGGTTATTTAATCAGATTAGCTCAATCTCAGAGGTATGCTGCGTTCACAACTTGATGGACATTTATTCATTCCTCTCCAAACCAAATTCATCGAACAATCAAACTGGATGCAAATGAGGAGAAAATTACAGAGCTGTATTCAGCTCTGCATTTTTCCATGTTGATATGAATTTGGCTTCACTTCAACTCTGGAAATCAAAGATGTCGGTCATTTATATGAGCAGGCCAATACATTTTCTGGGTGCGCTCATAGTGACTTGGATAAGACTTGGATAAAGCTCAAAGTATAGGGTACATCGGGGCTAAAGGTGCTGCGGGGCAAAAGGCGCCTTTGATTTTATTTTCCTCTAAACCATTAGGTGGCACAAAAACGTGCCGCAGCACTTTCCTAAAAATCCGCTTTTCAAAATGCACGTGCAAATTTGTCTGATCTTTGATGCGATCACGGGCAGCAACGCAAAGTTGATTCTGAGGTAGTTTGATCTAATATTTGATGTTTTTAAAAATGTTGGTAATTTAAGTAGCAAATGAGAATCAAAGGTCTTCTTAATGATTTTAAGTTTTGTTCAAGGTAATTCAAGCAACAGTTTTTCAATAACGGAAGAATATGTAAAAGTATGGTATTCGGGGTAAAAAGCGCCCCTGATGTTGGGGCAAAAGGCATAATAATTAACATGATAATAAATAGCTGGCTGACTTCCATTTGTTGACATGACATTCAGATGGCAAATATCATATATCAAATTGGGTATCCATCTTAGAGATAATACCCATATTTAATGAAACAATCATATTTAAAAATATTATATTTATCATATCATAATAAATGAATGCCTATGTATTGCATAATAAAACAAACTGGAAACACAACCATGCCTAAAAATGTAGTTTTTACAAGGATAAATTTGCTCTACGCACACTGTACACTGACCCTTGCGTACGCGTAAAAAGTGAAGTATACTTTGGGCTTAAGTCTTTGTGCTAATCCAGTCACCATAAAGACAGCATTAAGTTCTTGCCTGATTGTAGACTGCCTTTCATTTTAAGACCAAATATCAAGAATCTTAAATATCCTAAATCTTACCCAAAAGCTATATTAATGTCATTACAATAAAGAACAGATTAAGATCAAATTCATGCAGTTGAGGACATTTTCTTTTGAACTTTTACAGTTTTAACAGCCTAAGCCTAAGAAGTGTAGTATAGTTGTAGTGTACTTCAAATCTCACGTATGTTTTTAAAAAACTGTACTTGCGGAGTACTTAAAGAGAGTAACTTTCATGACTGTTTCTTAACAAAAGATTACCACACTTAAGTACACGTATCATTATGTTTTAGTAATCTTTTGTCATGCTAGTAGACATTCTGTAGTTTCAATTGATGTATTGCTTTTATCTGTATGACAAAAAATGACGGAGTATTTTAAGTCGATTTTGCTGCTATGTAAAGAAAATTTTGCCGACCCCTGAGAGTTAAAGAAGCCTAAGAAGTGTGCTTAATTGTATTGAATGTGCACTTGTAGTGCACTTCAAATTGTAAAAGTGTATTTAAAAAGAACTGTACTTTATTAATCACATAAAAAATGCCACTAAAGTGCACTTAAAGAGTGATGTTTCTTAACACACTTAAGTACACTTTTAAAAACTGCACTTTGTAATAAATGTCAAGATTTTTTTATTTAAAAATGCTTTTTAAATTATTGTTTTAGTAATCTTTTGTCATGCTTTAAAGAAGTACACTTATTTTGATGTGTTGACTACCATACTAAAGCACATGTAAAGTGCTTGATTATAATTTTAACTGTAGTGTGTGATTCGATATTATATTTAAGTTAACATATTTTAAATTGGAAATGTGTAATTGCAAATTTATTTAAATACACGACACACACATTTTAATAGAAATTACATCAAAGTATATGTTTTAGTTTATGCTTCTCAGTACATTCGGCAGTACACTTTAACATAATTATGAAATTAAATAAATAGATGTACTTAAGTATTTAAGTGGGTCAAAAAATTGCATGTAATATAATTCTAAACTATAACAAATTTTCATTTAATAACATGCAATTAAGTGTTTGAAAACATTACATTCAGTTTCTGTAATAAGTGCTCTTTTCTGAAGTGTGCTAAAGTGCACCTCTGTCTCAGAAGCCTCTGTGATGGCGTACCTTGTCTAGTTGGCAGCGGTCGGGCTGTAGCCGGCACCGGCGGAGGTCTGACTGGAGATAGTGGCTGTCTGTTAACCGAGGGCCGGCTGGTTTGCGTCCGGACAACAGCTGTAAACAATTAAATTAAATGAAACACAACTACACAACTGTGTTAATAAATAACAATAAGAAACGTTGTCACTTACGCGTGATCACTCTGACCGGCTGGTTGGTTCCTGTGGCGGCGCTCCCAGGACGGACACTGGAAGGCTGCTGAGGTCTGGCATTTGTGGTTTGAGAGCCGCCGCCTGTTGACAGGTTTGGATTTGGTTGAGTTATAATGATAACCGAACCGGTCTGTGGATTGGTGTCAGGCTGCTGTGGTCTTGTAGACAGAGAGATCGAAGGTTGTTGGACTCTGATGGTTTGCGTGTTGGTCGGTTGTTGGATTCTAGAGCTTGTTGAGTGCGTCCTGGAGCTTTCAGGTTGGGATACTACGACTTGTGTGGATGTGCGGCCATTTTCGGAGACCAAGGGCGGCCCGCCGTTGTCAAGCATCTCAGTTAGTCTTTGGTTAAACTTGACAGCTGAAGCTGAATAATGGTAGCCAGGTCCAGCAGGACAGATCTCTTTGAAGGCAGCTGCGAACACAAAGTTAGATGTTGAAAACATCTAATGCAGTTAAATTTTTTGTTTCCTAATTGAATCAGAAATGGGAAGGGTCAATGCTAGAACCTCAGTTTGTGGCACTAAAATGAAAATGACACAGTAAATTCCATCTACTTTACATGTGCTTTATTATGTTAGTCAACACATCATTATAAGTGTACTTCTGACAAAAGATTAGTAAACTTAATTATTTAAAATGTACTTTTAAATGTACTAAAATGTACCCTCTGGTGTTGTTCGGTCATTTTAGAAAGAATTTTTTTTTTTTTTTAATTTAAAAAAATTGCTACTTTATCGGAATAGTACGAAACTTTGTGACTTTTGTCAGTCAGAAGACTCAAATAAGAGGTTGAAATCAGATTGATTAAGCTCTGATAAAGCATTCCTGTTAATTTTTGTTACATTTTTGTTGAATTTTGATGTTATATGTAACAAAATGTCCTCCTCTGAGTTCAGGTTTGACTGAAGTTAAATTAATGCAAAAACTGACACTTCAAATCAACATTAAATCTAAACCTTGACAAAAAGTAGTCTTTGAAAAATCCAACTTAATAAAAATAAGTATTTATATCTAAAAACAACTAGAGAATTTACACCACGGCATTACAAGTTTTTATTTTTTTACGTCAAATAGACGGCACTCATCTGCCTTCAAAAATTGGATTTTAAAGGCATTGTCTCTATTGTAACATGAATTATGTAAAGTAATACAAATATTAGAAAATAATAGGTAAAAAAATAACATTTAAAAAATAGTTAAAAAAGAATATATTTTTTATTATTTTCAATGGGAAAATTTTGATAATAATTATTGCATAAATATTAATTACTACCATAAAATTCTCTCAAAATACAAAATAAAAAATATTAATTAACAAAATATATATTACACTGATTTTACTGAAAATAATAAAAGTTACATTTCAGGTGTTTGGTCACTTTTGACCACAAACAACACAAGTGTGACTACAAATGAACAATACCAGAAGGTTAAAGTAAAACTACTAATTTGACATTATTACAAAATGCACTTTTTAAAAGTGTGTTAAGAAACATAGTCACGACAGTGTACTCTCTTTAAGTGCACTTAAGCACACTTCTTTTTCACAAGGGATATAATAGCTTTGTTGTGAGGAACAGATCAAAATTTATTATGAAATCTTGCTTTTCAACAGAACATTTGTGCGTCAAAAGGCAAAATTTTCAGTGCATCTCGGCTAGCCTTTGGTTAAACTTGTATAATGGTAGCCTGGTCCAGCAGGACACAAAGTTAGATGTTAAAAACCTGTAAAAGTTCAATGGAGTGTTTCTTAATCGAGTCAGGAATGGGAAGGGTCAACCGGGACAATGTAGAACCGCAACTTGTGGTATTTAAACGAAGACAGACAAATTACACAGTAAATTCCATCTCCTTTGATATTCCTCCAGACATTTTCAAAGAAATATTGCTGGTGGTGTGGGTGGGACGGGGTCCTTGAGGAACAGTTGGACTCTTTGTGTTAAAACCAAATCATGTTGTTTCAATATTCTGTACTAACACACTGTAATGTTCTCAGTGCTGTCATCCATCCTTTTTCCAACAAATTTCTGCATTAAAGATGTTCATTCCAATGTAGTTGTTTGAAGTGCATTCTTTGAATGCCTGAAAAGTTTCTTACCTGAGCCAAAGAAAGGGCATAACTCACACTTCTTCCCCCAGCCTTTCCCCACTCGACTGCAGCAGCAGATCTGTTTGGTGATGTTCCTCAGGATGGGAAGAGAGCAGGAGCCCTGGTTCAGGATACGGAAACACTGGTCCTTCTCCTCTGAGATCACCTTCTGCGCTATGAGGGGGAAAACAATGCAGAATATAATAGGGACACAGGTAGGGATAGGAACCTAAACATGCAACAGATCATACATGCGGGCACTGATGCATTCATTTATAAACATGTCTTCATACTGCTTTTTTAAGAGGTCATTTAAAAGGATTAGTTCACCCAAAAGTGAAACTTCTGCCATTAATTACTCACCCTCATGTCCATCCAAACCTGTATGACTTTGTTTTTTTTCTGTGGAGCACAAAAGCAGGAGTTTAGAGGAATGTTCATGCTGCTCTTTTCCATACAATGAAAGCATACAGTGACCATAACGGTATCAAAAAATCTGTCCATATGACTCGTACTCTACATCGGAAGTATACTTTAGCACACTTTTAAAGAGAACTTATTACAGAAATATTTTATTTTAAAAAATATACTTAAATGCTACTTATATAAGATATATATTTTTTTTTAATTAAGGAATATTGACAAATAAAATGATTTTTTTTTGCATTGTAGTAGAACTTAAGAGTGCTTTGACCCACTTAAGTAGGACTTCAGTACATCTTTAAATGTAATTTCATTATTACTTCTATTGTTTTTGTGTACTGTACTACATTTCAATCGAAACTTGTATTCACATATATTTGTCATTGCACATTTGTAATGATGAAGTTGCACTTTTAAAACTTTGTAAAATATATTAACTTTAAATGTAATATCAACTAACACACTACAGTGCTTTAGTATGCTAGTCAACACATCAAAATAAGTTTACTTCTTTAAAGCTTGACAAGAAATTATTAAAGCATAAAAAGCACTTAAAATAAAAACTTTTAATTTGACATTATTACAAGGCGCACTTTTTAAAAGTGTACTTAAGTGTGTTAAAAAACGTAGTGATGAAAGTGTACTTGCTTTAGGTGCACTTAAGTGGCCTTTTATTTCATTAATTTTATATTATCTGCAAGTAGTATTTTTAAATACACTTTTAAGATTCGAAGTACACTACAAGTGCATATTCAGAACAAATAAGCACACTTCTTTTTCAGAATTTAAGACATAATTCACTAAAATCTTGCTTTAAAAACATATTGAGTGAAAAATGTCTTTATTTTTTGCCTGCTCGTCACACAAAGTTATTATATGGCTTAGAATTTAGTGCACTTAAACTGTGAATCACTGTCTATTTGTATTGTATGGAAAAAGAGCAGCTTGGACATTCTGCAAAACATCTCCTTTTGTGTTCCACGGAAGAAAGAAGGTCGTATGGGTTTGGAATGACATGAGTAAATGATTCTTTTGTGAACTATTCCTTTAAGTTGGTTATGGACGTCATACTTACGCAAACCTAGCTTAACAAAACAGCCCCAAGGAAATAAATATTTCTGCTACTCATTCTACATTGGCATCATTCTTTACACTTTTGGCACTTTGATTGGTTCAGCAGCACAAACAAAGTTTAAAGTAGAGCCAGGCATACAATAATCAGCCACAGAGCCACTGGAAATGACATACAGATCAGCTTGAGCAAATCACTGCATAATCACACATATGTAGTACATATACACAGCAGGCATAGGTACACTTACCTGACTGACAAACATGAACATGCTCAGAATCTCAAGAAGGCTTGACAAGATACAGACGAGAAGAAAACTTGATTAAAATAGAGTCACAGAATTTCCCAGATGCAAAAACTCAGGCAGAAAGAGGCAATCGATGGGAAAACACTGAGCGATCAGGCCTCGATTTAAGGATGCATATGCATAGAGCCAACAGGCATCTCTCAAGCAGAGCCAAGTAATGCCTGCTGGAATAGACAGAAACACAGCGCCACACAGCCAAAACCTTCACTCATTTGCATTCGCTTTGTAGTGTGGATTTGAAACTCATGATGTGTTAGTATTGGCCTGTATGAAGTCTATGTATGACTGAAGGCTGTAGCTGTGTGGCATGGCTGTCCTGCCATATTCCCGCCGCCGTTCTCCTCTCATGTGACGCCGTAGTGTCCGACAGTCCCGTACTTACAGATGCAGATCCCATGAGAGGCGTCCAATAAGTAGCCCTCTTTGCAGACGCAACTGTAGCTCCCTCGGGTGTTTACACAGTTCCCGTTTTCACAGAAACCCGGCTGCAAACACTCGTTAATATCTACACCAGAGGAGGAAACATGACTGTCATATAACCTGATGTGTTGGTGTGGGAATACCCTTGTGAAAAAGAAGTGTGCTTTGTAGTGTACTTCAAATCTTAAAAGAATCTTTTTTTAAAAAAGTTGTACTTGCAGATAATATAATATTAGTGAAATAAAAGGCCACTTAAGTGCACTTAAGTTTCTTAACACAGTTAAGTATACTTTTAAAAAAAATATTTTGTAATAATTTTACCTTAAAGTACATTTTAAATCATGTTTTAATAATATGTTGTCATGCTTTAAAGAAGTACACTTATTTTGATGCGCTGACTAACATATTTTAAATGTTCTAAATTACAACTTCATCATTATAAATGTGTAATTACAAATAAATTGAAAATTCTATTATATATTTAGCTTACCATGAATGCATAAATAAAGTATTTATGAAATTACATATAACAATGTAAAGATTTACTGAAGACCTACTTAAGCGGGTCAAAAAAACCCTCTTAAGTTCAACTAATAGCATTAAATATAAATTTAAACTATAATTCATTTTCATTTAATTGTAAATAACCTGCAATTAAGTGTCCAAAAGTATACAAAAACATACAGTATAAAGACAATAGAAGTAATTATGAAATTACATATAAATATACCACTTAAATGGTCAAAATAGCCCTTTTAAGCTCAAGCTGCATTTACTGTAAATTTAAACAGTAATACGTTAATAGCATGCATTTAAGTGTCTGAAAACATTACATTCAGTTATGTATATTCTTCTAAAGTATATAATTTAAGTAATAAGTACTCTTTTCAAAAGTATGCTAAATGTACTTGTTTTTCACAAGGGTTTGTTTGTCAGACCATGTTAGCCATTGAACAGCTGCTCTTGTTTGATCAATATCTGGCTGGTGCAGGGATAAAAGATATGTATTTTTACTGAATGGATAGACAAATGACAAACAGGTAGACGGGACAGGCCATGTTTCGGTAGGATGCTGACGTGTAAAAGTGCAGCTTAGTTTTAATTAAAGGTATTTTTTCTGAAATGTACAGTGTTTTTTTAATTAATTTTTTTACAGTACAATGAACTCTTATCTGAAAAGATGAAGAAAGATGTTATTCCTCATGACAGTACTTTCACAAGGATACCTTGTATTGTGGTGTTCAGTATTATTAGCTCAAATGTAGCAAATACTCCAACCATTACTGTTACGTAATCTGAGGTTTGAAGAAGCAGGAGAGGAAATGTAGCATTCAGTGAAGAGAGAGAGATACGTAACAAATCTGGAGTTGTCATTATTTGACCCTGTGACCACCTCCAGCTATGTCTTGATAAATTGATTTCACAGTGTGTTTATCAAACCATCTGTTCTGCCGTTACGGTCAGGATAAAGATTGGAAAACAATGCCGTAGCTTCTCCTCGGGGGAAGGAGGTCTTTGGATTTCACAGATTTTGACAAATCGTGAGTTTCATTCCATCATAATTACTAGCATGTGAGACTATTTGGAGTACGCAAGTAATTTTATTTTATTTCTTTAAATTAAGCTGGACATGCTTCTCAGTATGCATTTCAAAGTGTGTATATAAATATACCTTTTTTTTGTCTTGTTTTCCAATACAATTATCAAAACATCCTTACAACAAGATCTATTTAAATAAGAAGCAAAATGATACATGATGAAGATCAATGGGGTAAAAAAAATAACGCACTGGCAAACATCTTTTTTGTTGTTCTAAAGGAGTGATTAATTATGATTTGACTTTTTTAACTTTAGTTAGTGTGTAATGTTGCTGTTTGAGCATAAACAACTTCTGCAAAGTTACGACGCTCAAAGTTCAATGCAAAGAGAGATATTTTCTTTTACAGAAATCACTTTTTAAGGACTACAACAAATGGCTGGTAGGGACTACAACAAGCTTCTTCCTGGGTTAGTTTCTTCTGGAAAGGAGGCCGGGAGCAGCAGCTCATTTGCATTTAAAGTGACACACACAAAAAAGGCGTATTTTTGCTAACACCCAAATAGGATGTTTAGATAATTGTGTTGGAAAACAAGAAGAAAAAAAAAAACATTGAGTAAGTATCTATCTATCTATCTATCTATCTATCTATCTATCTATCTATCTATCTATCTATCTATCTATCTATCTATCTATCTATCTATCTATCTATCTACTAATGTCACCGAGCTGTTAGGATTCATGTTAGGATTCGCATCTGCAATGCCCACTCTTTACCTTCCAATCAATTCCCAATGAATAAAATAATCCCATCCCACATTTCCCCTCTATTTCACTCAGAAATACGGCACATTATGGAAATAAAATGGCTTGCAAATGCTGTTTCATGTTGACTTTAATCTCCCCGCCACGAGAATTGTTCTTATGTTAGTCTCTTTGTGTAAAAGCATCAGCTAAATGTCTCTGAAAGTGTCTTCAGATATGATCTACAGCAACACAAACTACATCAGTCACACAATGAGTGAGAGTGAGAAGCACATCTGCTTCAGTTTCAGTATTTATACAAAACAAGACATGTACACAGCAACCATCAAAAAGTCTTTAGTGATGGATGTATTTGGCTGACCTCTGGATGAAGGAAGGAAGAATGAAGTGTTTGTTTGCATGTTCCTAAAATGTGTTTTGGCCCGTGAAAGATAATCGTGAACGCTCGGATCAATCTAGAACAGGGGCAGGAGACTCTTACCCACACACTGTGTCCCGTTGACCCTCTCGAAGCCTTTCGGGCAGTTCCCCTGTCCATTAACAGTGTTTCCTGTGAAGATAACAGCACATTGATCTCGAGCATGACACATGACAACATCTGTCAAACTGTACTTAACAATGCATGCAAAAAAATCAATTAACAAGTGATTCATCATCAAGACTGGAGGCTGAAACAAATTCAATAACACAAAACTTCCTGAAACAGTATTTCATTATGCCACATTATGCCTTTGTTCTTATATGTGAGCATATTTAGCTTACTTTCAATCTGTTTTTGCATTACTTTAAATCTGACATTACATTTTTTGCAAGTACAGTTTTTTTAATCTACTTTTAAGATTTGAAGTACAAGTGCACATATAGAACAATTAAGCACACTTCTTTTTCACAAGGGAAGGCATGTTGTTCCCTGATCAGTGTTTTTTTTTTTCTTTCATAACAAAGCCTTCCAGCGGTTCAGGCATACTTTCCACAGTGCTTCACGGAGAAAATAACTATTTGTCCCTGTGAGGTTAAATATTTGTGGCTCCAGGGGAGCCAAAGATCCCAAAGGGTGTAACAGACGGATCTATTGTTCCAGTCATTATTCAGCATTGGGTAAAATGATTATGTAACCTTGTGCTTAACATTATCAACCACTCAGGGTCATCAAGCAGTTATGAAAATACATCCTTGGCAAATGTTTTTCTGTACAAAGAACAACAGCAAAAAAAGCTCATCAGAAACGTCTCAGTATCAATGAGATTCTAAATCAAAAGTACATTTGCATAAATGCTTGTTTTCTCTCAAAAACCCTGTTAAAGGGTTAGTTCATCCAACAATTTCCGTCATTAATTACTCACCCTCATGTCGTTACTCACCCGTAAGACCTTTGTTCATCTTCAGAACACAAATTAAGATATTTTTGATGAAATCCAAGAGCTTTTTTTATCCCCAATAGAAAGCATCGAAATTACCACATTCAAGGTCCAGAAAAGTAGTAAAAACACTGTTAAAACTGTCAAAGTGACTGCAGTGGTTCAACCTTAATGTTATGAAGCGACGAGAATACGTTTTGTGCTTTATTCAACTTTATTCAACAAATTTGTCTCTCCCCTGTCAGTCTCATATGCAGTTCAGCACTTCAGTGTTTACATCCAAATGCCGGTTCAGTATTGGCCGGCTCCTGCGTCAGCATCACACGCATGCGTTGTGCTGATCAGGTGACCAGCATCGACCAGGGCTGGACTGGTAATCTGGCATACCGGGCATTTTCCCGGTGGGCCGACGCACTTTGGGGCCGATAAAGGTTATTTATTTATTTTATTTTATTATTATTTTTGCCATGGACTGGCCCATCACGCAGGGACAGCGGCCCATTGGTTTGTCTTCTGAACTGACAGTAGGGATGGGCGATACCACATTTTTTTCATGCGATACGATACCGATACTTTTTGTTACAATTTTAACGATACCGATACCGATACCGATACTGCTTATAATTTTAATTGTGTATGTTTTTTCAAAATAATGTTAATTTTAAGGCTTTAATTTTAATCTAAAGGCTAATTTAAAGGCAAATTACATACACATTCTGGCCATTAATAACTCATTTATTAGAAAAGCAAATTTAACAACAAATAAATAAAAATGTTTAAGCAGCCTTCTTATAAAAATAATGATTAAATAACATAAATCTTAATAAAACAAAAATACCAACATAAATTGCAATTTTTACTTGTTTCTTATTTTTAAACTGGCAGTTTTTTTTTCTTATTCTTCAAAATTCTATTGTACTATCTCCANTTATTTTTGTTTTGTTTGAGGCGCACAAAAAGTATTCTCGTCGCTTCATAACAGTAAGGTTGAACCACTGTAGTCACATTGAATATTTAAATGAAGTTTTTACTACTTTTCTGGACACTGAATGTGGTAATTTCATTGCTTTCTATTAAAGATAAAAAAAAAAACTCTCAGATTTCATCAAAAATATCTTAATTTGTGTTCTGAAGATGAACGGGTGTGGAACGACATGAGGGTGAGTAATTAATGACAGAATTTTCATTTTTGGGTGAACTAACCTTTTATAATAATAAAAATCATCATAGAAAAGTTAAAATATCGTAATTTTTTATTGTATTTACTTGTTTAGCTAACAGCTTTTAAAAATATCAGGTCTGAGGAGGATGTCAGATTTTTTGTGGGGCAAGTGGGGTAATCATTATTAATTTTTCGGGGGAAAATCAATGGTTTGATAATTGTGCATATTTTCTTTTAATTATCTGTTCCATGAATTGGTTTGTGTTTCACAATTATTTAACCCTCTGGTGCTGTTCAGTCATTTTTTGACCGAAAAATTTTAGATTTTCCCCCCCCCAATTTTTTAATCATCGTAATGGTATGAAACTTGGTAAAGGTTTTGCCACTTGCTATGTGAACACACATACGCACAAAAAAAATATTTCTAAATGGTCCTGAAAAAAGTAGTCAAACTTGTAGTGTTCATAGATAAAAATGAGCGCTTTGGAAATTAATGGGATACTAATTTCATCTAGTGGAAGTGTTTGGTACTGCACCCAAACAAAATCTTACTGAAAGCTCATTTTTAAACTTTAAATTTGGAACACAACTTGTTTAGATTTATGGCTTTGATTTTCTTGCAGTTTTAGAGTAAAACATATTTTGGAAAATATACATTTCATATAAAAATGCATTTTTCATAATAATATGAAAAAATTGTTTTTTTACTTTTTCACTACAGCAATTATCTGCCAAGTTTCATCTTTAAAAAGAGACTAAGCTTAAGTCTGTGCTCCAAAGATTCAAGATTTTCCAACAGTTTAAGTTGGAAATTTCATTTTCAGGTCTATGCGCAAAAAGTGGTTAACAGGTAATAAATGGATCATAACTATTCCATAAATATAATTTAGTACCATAAAATAAAAATAAAACAAAATAAAAAACATTATCAAACTAAAATATAATTCATTAATTTTATTGAAATAAAAACAAACAAACAAACATGTCATTTTTGGCCGCCAAGCGAGCAGCACCAGAGTGTTAAATGCACAGTTTTTGTTATGCTGATTTTGCTATGCATACAGTAGTCTTTACTTGACTATGTTTACATGCAGGTATAATGAGATTCAGGCAATATTGCTATTAAACTTTAACTCATGTAAACACAATACTTAGATTAAATCAATGCAATTAAGCGTAAACGTTGCAACCATAATCGTAGTTTAAATAAACAGGCATGTAAACACTTTAATGGCATCCCTTCCACTCTGAACAAAGTGCACATGTGCATATGTTTTGGCTGCTGAAGAAACAATGACATGAAGTTCATGTTGACAATGTTGCATGAATATAATGTAGTACGCTGATGGTCGAAAACATTGAAATGGAGACTTTTTTAGGCGCATCACTGAAAAAATAACTGAGGCTGGTTACCAAAGAACTGGAAAACAAATCTGGAAGAGCTTGGCCATTAAACGCCTAATGTGAATATGGCGAATAGTCAGAATAATGAAAATCGCATGTAAACGGGAGTGAAAAGGTTTCCCCGTGTCATGTAAACATCTTACTGCGATTAAGTCCTTACTCTGATTATTGGAAATAATCTCATTATTGGAGCACAAGTAAATGTAGTCATATGACAACTTACCCCATATAGTGTTGCAATATACCCTGTTATTGAGGCCACAGTATGCATGTTTTGAATGTACATTAATATCTCAATAATACTGGATTATGTCATTTTATGTCACTATATTTAATAAATGATAGTGGTGCTGAAGTCAGTTTCTATTAAAGACATGAAAGCAAAGACGATAAGGAATGTAAATATGCTGTAATGTTTAGCCAGCCGGCTGATCGAGGGCTGATGGCGACACCTTGACTGTTGCAATAATAATAATATAGTAGCAGGACTTAAATGCGCCGTCTGCCAAAGAACTTTCTAAGCTATATTTATCTCATGAAGTCATGCAGCGACTGCTCTATTTTCTGTTTTACAAGATAGACATGTGTTTTTCTAGCCAGCTGAAATGATATCAGTGTGTGTGTGTGTGTCAGAGTTTGAGTTAAGAAGGAACAAACCTGTGTTTTGTTGCCTCTTTGTGCTCAAAGTACAAACTGTGCTGTTATAAACAGTCAGATGGTTTATAGTTGTAAACCTCCAGGCCTGTCTGACAGCACTGACATGCTGCATGTTTAGACGACTCACCTGAGAGCGCTGGGCAGAGCGTGCACTCGTTGATACCCCAGGCCTTCCCAACACCCCTGCAGCACATCTCTTGACTGCGCAGACCAGGTAAAGGAGAACTGCACTGTGGGATCGAGCAGAAAATACACAATCCTTCACTAATTCAAGTTGGGCATGGGCTGGTGTGATGCACTAGTTCAGGCTCAGGCCTCAAATGAAAACTCTTTCATAGTTTACTCACCTTCACGTTGCTAAAAGTATGCATGCTAGTATTATTTTTTGATAACTAGCAGATGTCCAAAATGTTCTTTAATGTCCAGAATGCCCTGCTCTTTAGCGATCAGTATGACTTAAATTTCAATCTTTTAAAATGTATTACAATTCAATCTATTTCTCATTGAAAGCTATTGCATTTTGACTTTTTTTGATATACAGAGGCATATCCCTTGTGAAAAAGAAGTGTGCTTAGTTGTACTGAATGTGCACTTGTAGATTACTTCAACTCAAATTTTTTGTAAAGCTGCTTTGAAGCCAGGATTAGACCTTAGTTCAGTTAGGACATTTAAATAGCTTTTATAAATGTACCCTAGAAAGAAACGTTACTGGTGTGCATCTTGAGACAAAACAATGGCACTGACATATTTTAAGATATGTCAGTGCAAGTTGCTTTCAGTTAAAACAGCTCAAACATGCATTTTAGTTTAGATAATTTAAAGGGGATCTATTATGCCCCTATAAGTCTCTGGTGTCTCCAGAATGTGTCTGTGAAGTTTCAGCTCAAAATACCCCACAGATCATTTATTATAGCTTGTTAAATTTGACCCTATTTGGGTGTGAGCAAAAACACACCGTTTTTGTGTGTGTCCCTTTAAATGCAAATAAGCTGCTGCTTCCGCCCCCTTTCCAGAAGAGGGCGGAGCTTTAACAGCTCAACAACAACAAAGCTGGAGAATCTCACGCAGCCAAAATGAGGATTGTCAGTAACGGTGTTCAGCCTTACATTGTTCAAACCGGAGTCGACACTGATGGAGAGACTCAGGAAGAAGTTACAACTTTTAGAATGAAACTGGACGTTTCTGAATGGTTAGTGGATAAATTTATGTAGTTGCTGTGGAGTTGATTCAACTCATCCACTAGCATGTGCCGTCATGTTCATCTTTTGTGTTGAATTGATCCTCGTTTGTGAAGCAGTCCGGCGTAAAATGACGGCATGATAACAACACTCGACTACAACAACTCTTCCTCTTCTCTAAAGCAGCCCAACATGGCCCCGCCCCATTTGTTGCATGTTCTCGGGGGCGGGGTTTATTTACATTTTAGGGTTAGTGATGTCACTAACCCAGGAAGAAGCTCGTTGTAGTCCCTACCAGCCGTTTGTTGCAGTCCTTAAAAAGTGATTTCTGTAAAAGAAAATATCTCCCTTTGCATTGAACTTTGAGCGTCGTAACTTTGCAGATGTTGTTTGTGCTCAAACAGCAACATTACACACTAACTAAAGTTAAAAAAGTCAAATCATAATCAAGGACCCTTTTAAGTAACTCAAATAAGTGCGCTTTTTAAAAGTATGCCAATGTGCACTTCTTTTTCACAAGGGATGTACTGTACTACATTTACTTTATTTGGAGCACTTTTGCTGTATGAAAGAAGAGTAGCCTTGACATTCTGTTAGATTATTTGTTTTGGTTTGCATAGGGAAAATAATAATAATGTATGTTTCCAGCAACATACGAGTGAATAATCAATGCATTTTCATTTTTGTAAGAAGAATCTCTTTAACCCCAAGTTACTCAAGGGGAATTGTCCCTCTTATAAAAGTACTGCAAGTGCCTTTATATAAACAATCTGCTAAACAATCTTGAATAAACACACTTCAACAAGCTCATACAGAGGGTGGTGACGGAAGTTGTTTTCGGTACACTGGGTACTGCATTTGCAGCTCAGCATGATCACATGACACTCATAATGTTTTGCCATAAACAAGTCGTTCTCAATTCATCCAACATAGTCCAGGCTTATCCAAGGCTGAGTCCTGATCCAGCTAGAACTAAACCAGATGCTCTATTGTTCAAATGAATGACATGAGGAATGAAAACAGAAGAGCTTCAAGCTAACCTGTCCATTGCGGACTTCTCTGAAGCAGTATTTGAAGCTGGATGACTCGGTGTAGACTGAATCCCCGCGTATGGTCTGGGCTTGTATCCGTGGTGGTGGCGCCTCCGCTCTCTCTCCCGGCAGCTGGCGACGATGGGCACCCGAAAGCCCCGCGGACCAGGTGACCGTTTCTGAGTGCTCGTGCACTGTGGGGCCGTAACCCACCTTCAGCACCTGGTGGATTTTCACACTGGCCTCTGGAGGGTGCTGGACTCGCACCTTCACCATGGGGGAGGCTGAAGGACAGAGACACAGAAACATACACTGATGATGGCTTTCATCATACAATCATAAAGATCATGGGCAGCTTTGACCCTGTGGACATTCAGAAGATAAAACACACTTTTCACAATTCACACTCTCACTAGTTTCATGTGTGAAACTAAACAAACTGGTGAAAAACAAACAAAAACAACAAACTGGTGTACACTCTAAAAAATGCTGGGTTGTTTCAACCCAAATTTGGGTCAAAAATGGACAAACCCAACAGTTGGATTTGTCCATATGTAACAATCCAGCATTTTATAGATGGTAGGATTTACTTTGAATTAAGATGCTTCTCCAGTGTTCCAGAGTATGTCAATTTACCCTTATTAGCTGATAATTCTGATTATGTTCAAGATGGATATATTTCTAATATAGTTCTCCTCTGAGAAAACCTAGTGATCAGGTGTTTTCAATCTCATGTGAAATAAGCAGTGTTGAGGGTAACATTACAAGTAACATGCATAACGCAATCAGATTACTTTTTGATGTAACGAGTAAAGTATTGCATTACAAGTAACATGCATTATGTAATCAGATTACTTTTTGATGTTAATGAAAATTACATTCTAATAACACAAATACATACAAAAAAACATGTTATTTTCAAAAACAACAGTCACAGTAATAGTATGAATTGAAGCTGAAATATAGCTATTGATGCATGATGTCAACTATAGCAGACAGATGATTAATCAGAATTTTCTTCCAATCTAATATCAATACTTGGAAAATGTAACTGTGATATGACTCATTAGATATTGCTTGATGCTACAACTTTTTTTTTTTACCTGCAAGAGTCTCATAGGATAGAAAGAATGGATAGATATTCTGAATCAACTTGCCATTTCTGACTGTCCATCGGCCATCTTAGTTTGGAGGAAAAAAAAATCTGCATACAACGGCTTGCCACTTGGTGGCAATGTATAGGAAGATGCACTAGGGTCCACTGTAGAGGATGACGCCATCAAAACCCATGCATATGCTAGAAAATGCTTTTTGAATAGCTGTCCACTGTAGTGACCTCTAAGCATGAAAGGGTTAAAAGGAAAGTCTGTGTCTAGGGCAATAATAAAACAATACGCTCCATACATTAATGTTTTAAATTCTTCTCTGATGATGAGGGCGGGGTAACCTGTCACTCACATGAGATCCACCAATTGCAAACTACAACCATCCAATCATCCAATCAATTCCCCAGTGACAAAATCAAGCCCCGCCCTACATTTGTTCTTGTTCCAGAAGTATTTAACTCTGATATACGGCACAATATGGAAGAAAAGACTAGCGCAACTTCTGATTCATGCTGACTTTATAGTTTACCTTTGATAAAAAATAAAACAAATCTGGCCACACCTCATTAAAAATCATTTTAAAAGAATCAATCAAAAAGTAAAGAATCCTCAAGGAGTTAAAACCATCACAGTCCATCAAAATAAGCTTCAGAGAAATTAGACTCTGCAGATTCTTCACCTATTAACAAACACTTGTGAGTTATTCTGGAGTGGCCTATTAGACAGCGGGCATTTGAAAAGCAAATATATATGAATATAAACCATGAAGGCATGGTAAAAAAAAATTCAAGACAGTTTTAATCCCATACAACATGCCTGTAAACACTGTGAAAAGCCTTTATAACCGTTCCTAACACACACTAATGAATATCCTGACACTGATCATGTCTTGCCCTACCTTAGTCCTCACACTCACACACTCAGGACAGAGCAAAAGAAAGTTCTATGGATTTAATGCGTTTACTGTTTCACACATAAACAAACCGATGCTCCAGAAATAACAGAGGAAGAAAGAGAAAGGCATAGGGAGCATCCAAGTTACGATCTCTGAAAACAGAAGACTCATTCTCCTGAAACATGTTCTAGCTCTGAGTCACCATTACCTCCTGCCTTTCGGAGATTAAACTTGGCAAAAAGCTTGTCCAATTTTCCTCACCAAACAGCCGGCAAATGCAATGCTGTCGCTTTCCAGAGCTCTGTGTTTTATAAAAGATGATTTGAGGTCTAAAGACGATACGAAAATGGCTCTGTGATAAAAAGGGCCAGAAAAGAGAAAGCAACATGGGCCTTATTTGTTTGGACGAACATCTCTCCAACCCCAACCCCATCTGGGAACATAAGGTTCAATTTGGGATTCAGAAAGTTACACAACAGTGCAGACAGTCTTTAGCACTCGTAAGCCCTATCCAAGTTGCACAATAAGAGTGTTTTTAGTTCTCTCTGGCACTTCTGTACGGTTTACTGGCACCTTGGAAAAATCACACGTATCGTATAAAAATAGTAAAGTATTCATCCTAAAAAGGTGTACGATTTTACTTTTAATTTTTGCATTCGTTGCATTCGAGTTGCATAAGCATTATATCACTCAAAACACATTTTTCCACACCGCACCCTCTGTAGTTGTAATTGTAATTGTTGTTTCTGGCCATGTTATTTTTCTGTAATCAATTCAGAACTAAACACACATTATTTTAATATCATGTTGGTAATTTACAGCAGGTTTACAAAACACAGTTTTTACTGCGATACTTGGTAATTCCAGAGAAAATACCAAAAAAAGAAAATACCACAGGAAAAAAAGGCTATTTCATATGATTTTACAGTAAAATACTGTTACATGTACAGTTTTTGGAAGTGAAAAAGAACAAGTCATCTTATAAATTAAAGTGAAAAAATGTAAATTGACAATTTGGTATATTTGGTCATTTGGTATATTAATATTGTTTTAGTTAAAGAAATATATGGCTTTTGTCTCCCAAAAAAAAGATGCGATTCTGAACTGCTTAAAATTAGTCATTCCAGTCTCACTTTCTGCTGAACCTATGTAGTTTTGTAACTAATTTGCATAATGCCAGTCTATGGTCTTCATTGGCTAACAGCGTCTGCTTTGCCCCGCCCTCAAACACTGTAGTTGTATCTGAGACTGGAAGAGTTTGATTCGTACTTTGATGAGATTACGGTAAAACCCGCGCCATCGTTACTGTTCGTATCACTGTGCTGAGGTAGAGCTGAAATTCCGATATGCTAATGAGCGTTTGGTTTCTGACCAATCACAACAGACTGGGCCATCTGAACAATCAGAGCAGGCTCTCAGAAAGGCGGGGTTTAGAGAGACCGAATCCTTGATCGAACCGTTTCAGACACTGAGAGAAAAGAGCTGATGCTGCAGTGGATATTATGAGAAAATTAAAGTGTTTTTGACCTTGGATGCATGTAAACATATTGTAGGAGACGCCAAAACAAAATTAGGAATCTTTAAATTAGCATAATAGGGACACTTTACACTGTCTTTCCTGAACACGCCCCAAGTCTAGGAGAGGTTTTGTAGTTCATCATGTGTTATCAGTGTTGCGTGCAGAAGCTTCTGGAGGGCAACAGAGGTGGCGCTTGTTCATTTTTCTCCTTGCCAAAAAAATGACCTCACTTGACACTCCCCCATGAAATGACAGATGGAAACTCATTTATCATTACTGCCTGATTAAATAAACCAAAATTAAAGAGTAAACACACGGTGTTACATCAGCCGAGTCTGTGGTGTGTCACTGAGTGACGGCTGTCAGATTGTGATTATAATGGGAAATGCCAGAGTTCATCTGTATCTGTAGACACCAGATACACACAGGTTCTTAAGCATGACACAAAGTGGAGTAAAAAGATATTGAACTAAACTATTTTATCACAAGCTAACTATTTAGCAATCGAGGGATTAGTGTTTGCTCTCATTTAAGAGTTGAAACGAATTCCTCTGAGCGTTTTCGATCATACTTTGTCTAAGTACTTTTAAAAAACTGTACTTACTAGAGAAATACTTCACTTTAAAAAGAAAGTGCAAACTCAATGTAATGTTTTCAGACACTTAAATGCATGTTAAGTCCACTTACATAAAAACATTTAATTTATATTAAATGCAATTAGTCGAACTTAAGAGAGTTTTTGACCCACTTAAGTAGGATCTTTATGTAATTTTATAATTGCTTCTATTGTCTTTGAAATATGGTTAAAGCGTTTATGGTAAACTAAAATATAATTTAATTTAGTAATTTCTATCAAACTTGTGTCACATATTTAAATATATGTGTTGTTGCAATTTAAATATTTTAATGATTACTCATATTCGATATATTAATATTGAATGACACACTACAGTTAAAATTATAATCAAGTACTTTAAATGTGCTTCAGTATGTTAGTCGACACATCAAAATAAGTGTCTTTCTTTAAAACGTGACAAAAGGTTATTAAACTGTAATGATTTAAAATGTAGTTTTGACATTATTACAAAGTGCACTTTTTAAAAACAGTCATGAAAGTCTACTTTCTTCAAGTGCACTTAAGTGGCATTTTATTTCATTAATATTATATCATCTGCAAGTACAACTTTTTAAAAATATACTTTTAAGATTTGAAGTACACTACAAGTGCGCATTCAGTACAATTAAGCACACTTCTTTTTCACAGGGTCGTGGGTCAAATAATCATCAGTTATTTTCATGCAGACGTCGATGATACACAACACAACACTCTCACAGTGAACACAGCTGAACACTAAACAGGCTAAATTCAACCCAAAACAAATATTATGTGTTATTAGTTTTGTTTAGTTACTTACTGTAAGAGCTACAGTAATAAGTACTTTGAAATATGTCTGTCATCCTCAACTTTTTAGATGATCTACCTGAGAGAAAGTGAGTACTGAAGAACTGAGGAACACATGAGTGATGCAGGTTCATTTCTGGCTCCTGTCACTCTCCATTACCTCTGTCTAATAAAGAGGCAAAATGACAAACCTTTTATATTAAAATGCCATCACGTCTTAGTAAATACCCAGAGCAACATTCAGGATTTTCTGTGCACATGGTGGTTTCCTTGATGTCATTCGGCCTCCCAGTACAACAAACCCACGCATAATCCGTCTAGATGTCCTGACACATCATCTATTCAAGAAGACACTGGAGATACTCCAGGTGTAACTGACATCTGCATGATGCATCAGATGCGTTTCTGCTTTAATTCATCACAGGACTCTAAACATGAAAAGGCTGATGCTGCCATTTCTGGATCGCATCCAAACTGAGAGCTGCAGCCAAATGAAAACAGAAAATAAATGTCGCCAGTCTGTGACACAGTCATTTTTCACCATCACAACAGTCTGGCTCTGTATGTGGCCATGAGTTACATAACAGATGATAGTGCCAAAGCACATTACCCTAGATGAAAATCTGAAAAGCTAATTTTACGTTGTGAAGTCTTGACTTAGTAATGCATTTCATTGTCTAAATAAAGTTCAACAAATTAAATTGTAAAAGTTTTAATGAAACAGGGTGTGCTTGTTAAAATAGCATCCATTTATACATAAATTGGTCAAATGTGCTCTTAAAATGGTTCCACTTGTGAAAAAAAAGAGCACTGTAGCATACTTTTAAAATTATGGAAATAATATACTTTAAAAGAATATATTTGTGTGAACTGAATTTAATTCAGATGCTTAACTGCATGTTATTTACACTTAAATAAAAATGTATTATAGTTTAAATTTATATTAAATGCATTTAGTTGAACTTGACACACAAGTAGAACTTAAGTACATCTTTATGTGTCATTTCATAATTACTTCTGTTGTCTTTGAACTGTGGTTAAAGTGTACTTCTGAATGTACTGACAAGCATTTATGGTAAACTGAAATATACTTTAATGTCATTTCTATTGAACCTTGTATGTCATGTAAGTAAATATATTTGTATTTACACATGATGAAGTTGCAATTTGATACATTTAAAATGTATTAACTTTAAATGTAATACTAAAAAACACACTACAGTTCAAATTATAATCAAGTACTTTACATGTGCTACTTTAGTATGTTAGTCGACACAAAATTAAAATGTGCTTTAAAGTAAAACTTTTAATTTGACATTATTAAAGTGCACTATTGTACTATTTAAGTGGCCTTTTATCTCATTAATATTACATTATCATCTGCAAGTACAGTTTAAAAAATATATATATACTTTTAAGATCTGAAGTACACTACAAGTGCACATACAATACAATTAAGCACACTTCTTTTTCACAAGGGCAAAGCCTTTGCACAACCTTCAAAACATTTTAAATGCAGATACTATGTTGTAGAAAATGTCTTTGTGCTTTAGGTAGTACTTAAGAATTATATTTCAAATATTTCAAAAAAAAATATTTCTCTCTAATTGCCAAAATAAAAATATCTAGCTTCTGCCAGACCGCATTCAATTTACGAAGAAAGCGTAATGCCTCTTGCAGTTTAAAATGCTTACGCTACGTCCTACGCCTTCCGTGTTCAACTTACGGAAAAAGCGTAACTGACGCGAAGTAAGTTGAATACGGAAGGCGGTCTAGCAAAAGCTATATATTTTGCTTTTATAACTTGTTAAATATGGATATTTTTCTTACACAAACGCATCGCTTCACTTCAGAAGGCCTTTATTAACCCCCTGGAGCCGTGTGGAGTACGTTTATGATGGATGGAGGCACTTTCTTCAGCTTCATACTCGTGACGCCTGTTCACTGCCATTATAAAGCTCGGATGCGTCAGGATATTTATTAATATAACTCAGATTGTGTTCATCAGAAAGAACAAAGTCATATACAACTAGGATGGCTTGAGGGTGAGTAAAGCTTGGGGTAATTTTCATTTGAAAATGAACTAATCCTTTAATAAACATCAGGCCCACATTGTGTGTCAACATGCCTTCCGAAAGTAAACTCACCATGAGAAATATTCACTGCAAACAAAAACACAATCAGCGGCCACATTTCCTCTCACCGTTGGTGTTGATCTGCTCAGGCGTCTGCAGAGGCAGTATGTACTCAGACGTCATCGGCTGATTGGCTGAATCCACAGCACTTGCCAGTGGTTTCTCAATGTCATTGGTGATGGAGGCGGCGGTGTGGACGGGGATGTGACAGAACTTCCCGGTAAAGTTGGGCGGGCAGAGACACTGATCCTTCTGTACGCACACTCCTCCGTTCTTACACAACATCGGACACACGACTGATGAGGAAAAACAGAGAGAGGGTGAGTATAAAGAACTGAGAAAAAACAAATCCCAGATCAATAATGTTTTGGTGACAGACACATAACATAGTCCGCATGGAAATAGTGTGTCTTTGAATGGATGTTATTATCAACTTTTCAAAATGGAGAGTTTCTATAAAAAGCAACTCTTTTTATCTGCATTCCTTTTATTTCATTAGTGGCCTCAGCATGCCTTCCATATCATATCATATAACACATTTATAATACATTTGGAAAGCTTGGGCCAAAAAAAAAAGACAATAAATGTACTATGTGAGAAAGAAAGAAAGAAAGAAAGAAAGTTTGTTTTTGCAGTATTCATCTGCAATCGCTCTGGCACAAACTCCTGATCCAAACACATCTGTCAAACAAACAGAATGCAGAAAAGCTCCTTAAAACAACAGTAAACAAACGCAACAGAGAGAGGAAGAGAATGAAAGAAAACAAGCCTCCAAGACAGACAGAATGAGACAGAACAAACATATCTGTTATTCAACATCATATCAAATCACATTATTATTATGTTCCGACCCTTCCTCTCCAATAACGTCATGAAGAAGAGTTTTCATGATCCAAGCAAATTCCTGATAAAATCAAAGCCTGTACTACATATTTTTATTATTATAAATACACTGGTGTCCTGTGACCACATTGAAAATCTGGGATTCAAAATATAATTTAATCCTGGAAAAAAAGAAAAGGTTTTTGGAATTTGAAAAATGTAAAACAAATGGTGTAAAATGAATTTCTAGATCACTAATCTAATGAGGAGATTTGTGACACTGACCATGTTAACTCTTCGTATAAAAGCTCAAATGTTCTTGCTTGCTTAAATCATGCTGGATAGTAAATACTAAGAAATTAAAAGGCATATTCATTTTATCACTAATATATTTTTATGATTATAAATGATGATTATAAAAATTACTTTTTAAAACAAAACACTTTCACGGCTAGTCTCAGATTTTCAGATCCAAATGTATGTCAGATTATTGATGTAAATATTCTGTTCTTACTTACAATTCGCAATCCACATCGTTTCATTTTGACCTTAAGTAAGAGCAGAATCTATTTCTGCTGAGGAGTCTTATCTAATATACCAGACACATGGTACAGGCACCATTATGAAACATGTTTATGAAGAAAGTACTTTCCTTTAGTTCACTAAAATAATGCATGAAAAACAACACACTGTTTGGAATGAAGGGGAATGAAGCGAAGATGACAAACAATATATTATCTTTATTTCTTTAGAGTAAACACACACAAACAGCAAGGAGACGGTTGAGATCTGCCGTCGTTGGCTGACCCATTTCCTCCCAGCTGTCGGTGACAAGAGTTTATGTGTGTGATGTGAGAAATCTGTGCAGTTTAATTTTGGGACTTTTGGGACGCTGAGGTCACCCAACCAATTATATTCAGTTAGATGAGATTTACCTTTCGCTTCTTAGACACACACACACACACACACACACACACACACACACGTTTGTTTTTGTGAATTGTGGGGACATTCCATAGGCGTAATGGTTTTTATACTGTACAAACCGTATTTTCTATCCCCCTACACTACCCCTATCCCTAAACCTAACCATCACAGGAAACTGTGCACACTTTTACTTTCTCACAAAAACTCATTCTGTATGATTTATAAGCCTTTTGAAAAGTGGGGACATGGGGAATGTCCTCATAAGTCACCCTCTCCTTGTAATACCTATGTCATACCCATGTCATTATACACATTTGTGTCCTGATATTTCACAAAAACATGCCCACACACACACACGTCTATTAGCCAGGGTTTAGCGGAAGCTGAACAGCATCCAAAGTCCACAAGTATCCATCATTTTTACGGCAGGGTTCTGTGCCGGGTCAGCACTGATTCGTAGGCACATCACTTTAAAACCTTTTTGTGGTCGTATTATATAATTGCCAGAAAACAGATAAAAATCTAATGATAAATCAAATATGATTTACATACATATACAAATAATTATGCAAATCATAAATGGAAGCAGGGCTTGACATTAAAGGGTTAGTTCACCCAAAAATTCTGTCATTAATTACTCACCCCCATGTCGTTCCACACCCTTAAGACCTTCGTTCATCTTCAGAACACAAATTAAGATATTTTTGATAAAATCCGATGGTTCAGTGAGGCCTGCATTTTGTCGTTATTTTGTTTTTTGGCGCACAAAATATATTCTCGTCGCTTCATAACATTAAGGCTGAACCACTGTAGTCACATGAACTGTTTTAAATATAACTTTAGTAGCTTTCTGGGCATTGAAAGTGTTAATTATCTTGCTGGCAATGGAGGCCTCACTGAACCATTGGATTTCATTAAAAATATCTTAATTACATTATCGATACTGAAATATCTAAAAAACTTCTAATCTTTTCCACAGAATAGACACACTCTGACAGCGAGTCAACACACGAACCCTCTTCCCTCACTCATTTACTCATTTAATTTGCTCCGGATGAATATTGTTGGTGTTACAGGGCATGAACACCCAAAGTGCGCGCACAGAAAGCCACCTCTCAGTGCTAAATTGAGCTCTTGTTTGCTGCTTTAAACAGTCAAATACACACAAAATGTCAAAATGCCAGTATTGGCGAGTATTCCCGTAAACAAAGTAAGTTATATTTTAAGTGAATGTAAACAGTTGAGAAAGAAAACGCATGTGTAAAAAGTGACAGCAGCCTAATGTACCTGCTGCCAAATTATGAGATAATATTACAAATATATATATGGCAGTTTTTCCCCATGGTATCGATGTCAAAATTGTGGCCAGTGAAAATACTGAGTGGCTAGTAACTTTAGAAAACCACTAGCCAGAGTGGCTGTTGAGCAAAAAAGTTAATGTCAAGCTCTGAATGGGAGGTGGAGCTTATTTGTCAATATCTGCCATTGACTATAGCAAAGTAAAACGCTTTATGAATTACTACTCCAATCTCTCTGGCATAACAAGGGTAAATTCACTATAAGCTGGTTTGGCTACAGTGGTTAAACTGTTCGACCTGCAAAAATGACCAGTAACAAACTAGCTAATAGCAGTTTTAATTAGTGTCTTATATAAATATGGAGATGATCTCATAAGCTGTTTGCTAACCTTTACATCAGTGGTCAGCAATAGGCATTTTCTCTCACCCGCTGGCTTAAATGTTAACATCACTCTGCACACGACGTAATAGCATACCTCCATCAAGCGAACAATTTAAAACAATTAGTTAGTACGTGAGGATGCCACAGAATAATATCTGAGTGTAAAAGTAGGCTACGTCAAATAATTATTACAATATGTTAGGCTCCATTGTGTAACAAGCAAATTAAAATGATACTCATTTATTATTCACAAAATGGAAATAAAACATAGTTCGTTATGAGCATAATTCAAACATGCCATTAATGGGCTTATTCAAGCCCTCTTTTATTTTTACATTTTTTTTTATTTTTAGTCATTCTGCATCTCCCACTATGTGTGTTTTAGCAAGGCGGTCTGTGTTGCAAGTTGGTGAATGAAGATACTTGCCAGGTTATGTGTCACTACTCTGCTTTATTAATTTATCCAGTGTAAAACCCGGGCACCGCCACACAAATGTGGCTTTTTGTTAATGACTGTCCTACTACAGGATTTAACACAGAGTAACAGCTCACTACCAGTTACAAAAGACACTGGAACAGTCTGTCACAGGTTATTCTAGTTACATTTTTCATTAAATAATTTAAATTATCCTTTGACTATGTTCTGGCCCGCCATCTAGTGGCGAAATTTTTTTTTGGCCCGATGCCAAATTTAATTGCCCACCCCTGCTTTACATTGTATTTTATACATATTAAACTGCATTCGAACACAGACTGCTATGGGTGTGAATGAGAAAGCGAGGGGTGTGTGAGACTGGCCGTTGTTTACAGATGATGTGGCAGAGGTTTGCAGGTTTGGAAATGAATGAGCTGAGGAGCGTTTTGAACCAGGATGAAAGCTTGTTCTTCAGCTCATCCGTGTAAACACAAACAGCTGGCAGAACCCTTGCACTTCATTAAATTAAAGCTGGAAATCTCCAGTACCTTCTCATTTTCTAGCGTTCCACCTTCGTTTCTGGACCACAGATATTCTGTTGTTTTGAAACTATTGAAGGTTCGGATAAATATTGGCTCCATCCAGATAACAGGAAGCCAAAGCTACACTTTCAGTGAGGGGGGGAAATATGTAAATAAAATTCTTTCGAAATGAAGAAAGGCCAGGAATACGCTGCTTGACTGAAACAACAAAATGATACAACTCTTGACAGGACATGAATGGAGGAAAAAGCCATTTTCATTGGAGAGGGTCCAAGCTGAGTTAAGGTGGGTTATGCTCTCATTTGCACTTCAAAGTTTCATTCAGAGAATCTGCCATCTTCAGCTTAAATGAAGAAAGGAGATCCTGTCAGACATGGATAGACAAGTTTAAGGTCGTGTTTAAAACTAAAACGTCTCAAATTAGACATACAAATGCTTTTATAAAAAAGTTTGGAATAAGAGCCTCAAGAGAGGTTTGTATCAACACAGATACACACACATTTCGGGCATATGAACTTCAAGGCTGACTGCATTAACACTCGAGTCAAGGGGGGAAAGGCAGAGCTATTTTGAGGTAAATTAAAGACACATGAAGTTAAAACGTCCTCTCAGTGTGCTGTGCTCTGGGCTAGACTAGAGAAAGCTGCAAATCAATTCATTTCTATGGGGGATAATGTGTCACCATCTGAAACATGCTGATGGACAATATATATATATATATTAGTGCTATACACCTAAGAGAAACAAGAGAGACATTTTCAACATTGTGTTAAACATTTTAAGTTTTAATCATTTTACAGATTTTAGAAAGCTACTATTGTGAAAAGCGCTACACAAATAAATGTGAATTAAATTGAAAATGTCTCCTTTGTTTCTCTTAGGTATATATATTTTAGGTATATATTATTTCTTATTATTATCAATGTTGAAAACAGTCTAATATTTTTGTGGAAACAGTGATACATTTTTTTTTTTTTCAGAATTCTTTGATGAATAGAAAGTTCAAAAGAATAANAGTGATACATTTTTTTTTTTTTTCAGAATTCTTTGATGAATAGAAAGTTCAAAAGAATAGCATTTATTTCTGAATGTGTTTATAAAAGTATGAATTTCTTTCCAAGTTTGTATATTGTTTGTATGTATGTATGTATGTATGTATATATATATAATTAAAAAAAATATTTTCAGTGATGATTTTTACTAAAATATATCATATTATTATTACTATGCATTATAGTAAAAAAACTAATGTAATAATGATCTTAAAAATGGCATAAATTAAAAGCAGTACGAAAATATTAAAGATCATAAATTTTCCACTGACCCCACAGCACCCCCTATTTTGAAAACCTGCTTTAGTGTTTCCATGCCTTTGTGGCGCCCTGCAAAAGTCATGGCAAAAGCATATAAAGGGTTCAAAAGTTTGCTCTTCAGTATTACAAATCTCTCTGTAATCCATTAACACATGAATATACTTCCACTAATGTCAAAGTGTGATTGCATGGACGAATTTTTCCATATCGTAACAACTAGGACAACACATGAACCAAAAGCAGAATCTTTTAAGAAACATCCACACATATGTACAGTAAATGCACACACTTACAGACAGATGTTGTGAACGCCCCTGACAGTCTCTGGCTCTCTGCCATCGTCCAGATGTTTCAGGGCCCCTGAGGTCCACTGCAGGTAAAATAATTAACCCTCAGAGATATGGCACACATATATGTACGGAGTGAGAAGAAATGGCTGCTTGATTTTTTCTTCCGACAGGAAGCACGTTTCATTCTTTCTCCACTGATTTCAGCTAAAGCGGATAAAGGATTGCAAGCTTTTATTTGGCACCACGTGTTCGCCTCTCTGTTCATCCAAAACCCACAGCCTGCTATTGGAGGAGACTTATAACCAGCCCTACATACACGTGCCTCAGATCGGATACAGATGCTCAGTCCATCTGTATTCATCCATACATTAACTCATCTTCATTCTAAAATCCAGGTATCCAGACAAAAAAAACAAAAAAAAGAAATATTTAAGATTCAGATGACTTCTCAGTTGTTCAGAAGTGCTTCAGTTCACTGCGATGAAGATATATTTTAATATAGAGACTATTATTAGTTTTTTTCCCCCTCTTATGCTATTTCAAAGGTTCCTCATTTTGTTTTGGAGTCTCCTACAATAGATTTACATGCTTCCAGGGTAAAAAAACACAAATTTTCTCATAATATCCACTGTAGCATCAACTGTTTTCTCACAGTGTTTTTCATAGTTTTTCTCCTTCTGAGAGCCTGCTCTGCTCTGATTGGTCAGATGGCTCAGTCTGTTGTGATCGAAAGGTAATATCTGAAAACACATAATAGAGACACTTAAAAAAATTATTTTGTTTTAAATTGATTCAGTACCTGCAATAATCCTGGCTAAGTGCCATACTGTATAAAAACCACACAATTTTAACCATATTTCTAACTTTTAGACCTTACTATGGTACACCATAATCAAAAATATATTTTTGCTAAAAACATTTTATTTTATTTATTTATTTATTTATTTATTTTTAAATAATTTATTAATAATCTGTTAATCTGTTATTTACATATTGTCATGTCAACAACCAGTCAGCAATTGGACTGATGTGAGTCTCACAAACCTACACCATAAATGTTCCCGGTTCATTTCGAGTTGGACATCACCAAAATCAGTCATTTATTTGTAAATCAAACTTTACGGCTCATGGCGTTTGTTGTTTGTGTGCCTCACGAGTTCTGACAAATAATATATTTGGTCTTGGCGGAAAAGATCTGCTACACTGCTGCTGCTGTTGTTTATTGCTGCTGCTATTGCTGTTGCTGCTGCTATTGGTGCTGCTGTTGTTTTTGCTGCTGCTGTTATTGCTGCTGCTGCTGTTATTGCTATTGCTGTTATTGCTGCTGCTATTGCTGTTGCTCCTGCTATTGGTGCTGCTGCTGCTATTGCTGCTGCTGATGTTATTGTTGCTGCTGCTGCTGTTATTGCTGCTGCTGCTGCTATTGCTGTTGCTGCTGCTATTGCTGCTGCTGATGTTATTGTTGCTGCTGCTGCTGTTATTGCTGCTGCTGCTGCTATTGCTGCTGCTATTGCTGTTGCTGCTGCTATTGCTGCTGCTGATGTTATTGTTGCTGCTGCTGCTGTTATTGCTGCTGCTGCTGCTATTGCTGCTGCTGCTGCTATTGCTGCTGCTGATGTTATTGTTGCTGCTGCTGCTGTTATTGCTGCTGCTGTTATTGCTGCTGCTATTGCTGCTGCTGCTATTGCTGTTGCTGCTGCTATTGCTGCTGCTGATGTTATTGTTGCTGCTGCTGCTGTTATTGCTGCTGCTGCTGCTATTGCTGCTGCTGCTGTTATTGCTATTGCTGTTATTGCTGCTGCTGCTGATGTTATTGCTGCTGCGGTTATTGCTGCTGCTGTTATTGCTATTGCTGTTATTGCTGCTGATGTTATTGCTGCTGCTGTTATTGCTGCTGCTGTTATTGTTGCTGCTGCTGTTATTGCTATTGC
Source organism: Anabarilius grahami (assembly GCA_003731715.1). Lineage (NCBI taxonomy): Eukaryota > Metazoa > Chordata > Actinopteri > Cypriniformes > Xenocyprididae > Anabarilius > Anabarilius grahami. Next base: position 4,496,114 of record RJVU01014363.1, read on the forward strand.
TGTTATTGCTGCTGCTGCTGATGTTATTGCTGCTTCTGCTGTTATCGCTATTGCTGTTATTGCTGCTGCTGATGTTATTGCTGCTGCTGTTATTGCTATTGCTGCTGCTGCTGCTGTTATTGCTATTGTTGTTATTGCTACTGCTGCTGATGTTATTGCTGCTGTTATTGTTGTTACTGCTGTTATTGCTATTGCTGTTATTGCTGCTGCTGCTGCTGTTCTTGCTATTGGTTATTGGCTGCTGTTGTTATTGCTGCTGCTGTTGGTCATTGGCTGCTGTTGTTATTGCTGCTGCTGCTTCTGGTTATTGCTTCTGTTGCTGTTATTGCTGCTGTTGCTGCTGCTGTAGGTTATTGCTTTTGCTGCTGTTATTGCTTCTGCTGTTGGTTAAAGCTGCTGTTGCGGTTGGTTATTGCTGCTGCTGTTATTACTGCTACTGCTGTTGGTTATTGCTGCTGTTATTGCTGCTGTTTCTGTTGGTTAAAGCTGCTGTTGGTTATTGCAGCTGCTGTTATCGCTGCTTCTGCTGCTGTTCTTACTGCTGCTGCTGTTGGTTATTGCTGCTGTTGCTGTTTATTTCTTCAGCTGTAGAGCAAGTATGGGACTTGCTACTGCCAATACATACACAACACCCTGCTGTGAGCAAGTCATGCTACTGCTGTACAATATAGCACACATTAATTACCCGTAGTAGATCTATACAGGTGGAGCTGGGGAAGGTGGGGGGTTTCTGAAAGTGCGCTGCCACTGCTACAGAAAATGCTAATCAAGTATTTGAAGGTTAAGCAGCGAGCTCATTGGCTACTGATACAGCAGGAACCAATTAGCTGTGCCCTATAGAGAATAATCTGATTGCAAGCAGATTGAGTTAAAGACCTATCAGCCTGCGCCATCTAGAGTTTCATGACAGAACTTTGCAATTGCTGAAGCAACCATGACAATTTACCTTGCTTCTAAAAGTCTTTGAGCTCTTTTATCGTGACTCGTACCCGAACGCTTCACATCACAAGTGTACCAGGTGAGCGACCGAGCAAGTTTACTACATCGGAAAAGCCGAACATATGGAGCTAGTTATGTGATGCAAACGTCAAAATGTATGTGTTTACAAATCGTACTATACGGTAAAAGTGTTTTAAGGTCATAACATAGTATTGTGCAAGGAAACACATCAAAATAAGTATTTATTAATGGATAATCTGTCACTTTAATCATAATTTGTGTGAAAAGGAATTGAAGTTGTTGGTTTTTTACTCTAGTGTTCATTTCAGCTGCATTGAATGTATAGGTATGCTTTGTGGTTTTGAAAAATGTAGGTAGAGGCATGTTTTTCCAATGAGCCTATGTCGGGATTTTCAATTATTGTCACATTTTTTGTGCGTGTGTGTTTGTGACCATTTTAGTCACAGTTTTGAGCTCTGATATCTCTACCACATGACACCAATTTGGTGAAGATAAAACACTTCCAGGCCAAAGGAAGCACAATCCAGAAGAAACATGACTAACAATCCCACATGGATCCACAGAAAGTGACTAGGAGCTACAGAATAGAGGAGACAAATGTGTCTAATCAGCATCTAATCCACTGAGGTGAATGCAGGGGGGGAAAGAGGCGTTATTTATATAAATAGTTACATAAAGAGCTCTGGATCGCATTGGCGCGCTGGAAACATCTCCCTGGTTTTTTCAGCTTCCCCACAGCGGTCAAACTTTCACTATGTGTTTACAATCACTACTGTGAACGATTAGAATCATTCTCGTTGTCGTAATTCAGCTGTCAAATGACTCAAAGAGCAAAATTACAACCAGCGCTCTGGCCTCGTGCCTGATGCCAGACTGGCCATGAAGTCACTGAAAAAGACCTAACCTCCACAATCCATTCGCTCAACTAAAAAGACGCTTTGACAACATTGGCGGAGGTTAAGAAGACCGATAAATGAGTTGCATATTTATCAGAACTGGAAGCCAACGCCATTCCTTCGATGCCAAAAACACGGCATTTGTGTTTATGCCCGTTTATCGCCAAACAGCTTTAGCTGGATGCATTTGCATGCTGGAGAACGCATATAAATCATCTCCTCCTTTTATGTAAGGAGCGTGTTTACCGGACTAAAACACAAATGATCTTTCCCTGTATAAAATTTATCAGAGGAAGCTTTGGTGTTTGATAAGTTCATAATGAGTTTCTCTTGATGGAGATTACAGGCAGCAGTTGTATAAATAGGTCACAATGTTACTGGATTGTTGGAGCTGATTTTCTCTTGGACAAGAAGCAAGAGCCGAATAGGAAACAGGTCCCGAGTGGAAACTGAAGTCAAGAGGAGTGTACAAGCCTTACATAAACGCACCATGGTACGGTGACTCAGAATACAAGCTGGGATTCACAACACAAGTTTTCTTATGTAACGACAGGACAAAAAAAAAATCTTATTTTATTAGTGACCTAGAAATAGTGGAGAATCTTAAATAGTTTTATGAACAACATGATCTCAGACTTTTGGACCCCACTGTACAGCTACATATGGGAGAACAGAGAAAAATAAACAGCCACAAACAGAGTGAAAAAGACAGTGACTGAAGAGACATTATTTAACAAGCATCTCAAACGCTCTGGTCATGCTCTCCATCTCTCAGTGCAGATGAAACTATCTGACAGGAGGTGAAAATGTCCAGTGAGGAGCTCATCCCTCATGTTTGTCGTTGCTGAAGAGCACCAGACACAACAGATGCCTCGAGACAAACACACACCGCTTGTAAATACTTTCAGATGGATCTCTTATACATCTGCGGGTCTGTGCGTGTACATGTAGCGTGTGTTGGTGCGTGTGTGTTTGTGCGTGTGTGTGTGTGTGTGTGAGTGAGTGTGCAGAAGCATCATGCTCATTCATCATTCACAGTGGAAAGGTTTCAAGTTTAGGTTTTTTAAAATAAAAAAAAAGGTTTAAAAAAAGAAATTTAAAGAATTTTGAAAAATTTTGAAAAATGTAAAACACTAAGAAACATTATTATTATTATTATTATTAATTTAGCATGGACAGGCTCAAATCCCAAACCACTATATCATTTTTTATTATTATTTTTAATAAACAATCAATTTTA
>RJVU01014363.1:4499674-4531063 GCA_003731715.1 Anabarilius grahami
CAAACTACTATTTAATTTAAAAAAATCTTTTTAAATAAATAATTTAAAGACATTTATGATAAAATATATTTATTTGAATTTAGCTATTTATTTTTAAGAAAATGATATAGTAGATTAGGATTTGAAACCTTTTACACTAAACGGAAATTACACCACTAGGCTAACACATTTTTTTTTTGGTTATCTTGCAGGATGCCACTAGTGCCGGTGTTTGTGTTTGTGCATGTACTCACACACTCTGAAGCCGGATCCAGGCGGCGTCTGTCCTCCCTGCTCACTGTTGTAGATAGTGGTGACATTTCCGCGCTCACAGTAGTTGGTGCAGCGTCCCTGCGTGCAGCGCAGCCTGCAGATGGTGGGGGTGAAGAGCACTTTGATCCGCTCCGAACCCCCGCGGACGACTGTGGAGCGCTGGTCAGATGAAGAAGGCTGAGCGACAGCTAGACAGAGGCAGAGGGCAAAGCCAAAGCAGAGCAGCAAAGTCAGCCTGTGAGGACACATTTCGAGTCCTGTTTACACGCGCATCACACACACATGACACAGGATGAGTCTGTTTCTTGGATTTTCCCTGCAAATATCCCAGCTAGTGCACAAAAAAGATGCCCAGTTCCTCTTTTCACCCAGATATCAGCCAAACACACCTGTGTGTGTGTGTGTGTATGTGTGGCTGTGTATGTGTTCAGAAAGCCGTTTGTTGAGGAGACGAGAGCTGTCCTGGTGTTTGAAGGTGCTGTTGCAAGCAAACTCTCGGATCCATCTAGCTCTTGTTCTGCCCTGCGCTCACAAACAAACTGACAGGCTTCCCAATGCACTCGCTACATGAGCAGAACTTTCTCTGTCATATGAGCAGGAGAGACCGGAGTGGGCGGTGAAAGAGAGAAAACTAGTGGGGGAGAGAGAGACTTTGCGTCTCTGGCATCGCACACGGGGGTGAGGTCAGCGCCGTTTAATGTGTGTGTGTGTGTGTACCGGGGGCTTGTAGATGAAGGGAGGGGTGTATTTTTCTTTCACTCTGCATTTTCAACACTGTCATTTGGCAAGATTTCACTGTTCCCCTGCAGTGTGCTCTGGACATTGAGGAACAGCTCAGAGAAAATGAATCATTTAGTCACCTTCATGACTTTTCTTTTTCTGTGTAACACAAAAGGAGTCATTTTGAAGAATGACCATGCTGCTCTTTTCCAGAAATTGAATGCGTTATTTTAGTATCATCCAAATGTCATTATAGTAAATATGAGGAAGCCTTATTTTAAAGGGGTGGTTGATTATAATTTCACTTTTTTTACTTCAGTTAGGGTGTAATGTTGCTGTTTGAGCATAAACAACATCTGCAAAGTTAAGGACTACAACAAACGGCTGGTAGGGACTACAACGAGATTCTTCCCAGGTTAGTGACATCACTAACCCTAAAATTTACATAAACCCCGCCCCCGAGAACACACAACAAAGGGGGCGGGGCCATGTTGGGCTGCTTTAGAGAAGAGGAAGAGTTGTTGTAGTAGAGTGTTGTTGTCATGCNAGCCTTATTTTAAAGGGGTGGTTGATTATAATTTCACTTTTTTTACTTCAGTTAGTGTGTAATGTTGCTGTTTGAGCATAAACAACATCTGCAAAGTTAAGGACTACAACAAACGGCTGGTAGGGACTACAACGAGATTCTTCACAGGTTAGTGACATCACTAACCCTAAAATTTACATAAACCCCGCCCCCGAGAACACACAACAAAGGGGGCGGGGCCATGTTGGGCTGCTTTAGAGAAGAGGAAGAGTTGTTGTAGTCGAGTGTTGTTGTCATGCCGTCATTTTACGCCGGACTGCTTCACAAACGAGGGTCAATTCAATGCTGGATTCGCACAAAAGATGAACATGACGGCACATGCTAGTGGATGAGTTGAATCAACTCCACAGCAACTACATAAATTTATCCACTAACCATTCAGAAACGTCCAGTTTCATTCTAAAAGTTGTAACTTCTTCCTGAGTCTCTCCATCAGTGTCGACTCCGGTTTGAACAATGTAAGGCTGAACACCGTTACTGACAATCCTCACTTTGGATTCTCCAGCTTTGTTGTTGTTGTGCAACCGAAGCACGAGCTGTTAAAGCTCCGCCCTCTTCTGGAAAGGGGGCCGGGAGCAGCAGCTCATTTGCATTTAAAGGGACACACACAAAAACTGCATGTTTTTGCTCACACCCAAATAGGAGCAAATATGACAAGCTATAATAAATGATCTGTGGGGTATTTTGAGCTGAAACTTCCACTCGTGTCACTTCATAAAATTGAGGTTTTAGTCACATGGAGTACTTTGATGATGTCTTTACTACCTTTCTGGGGCTTGAAAGTGGTAGTTGTGTAGCTGTCTATGGAGGGGTCAGAGAGGTCTCAGATTTCATTAAAAAGATTTTCATTTGTGTTCTGAAGATGAACGAAAGTCTTATGGGTTTGAAACGACATGAGGGTGAGTAATTAATGACAGAATTTTCACTTTTTGGTGAACTAATCCTTCAACATTAGTTAAGGCATTAGTTAACATGAACTACTGCAATGCAAGCTTTGAGAATGTTAGTTAAAAACACAATGTTTCATTGTTTGTTCATGTTAGATTACAGCCCATTAATTCATTATATGGAAAAGAGCTGCAGAGATATATTTAAGAAAAAATTAAAGATTTCATATAAAAATGTAATTTGTGTTCCATGGAAAAAGGCATGTCAATTTTCATTTTTGTGTGAACTTTTAATTTAAAACTGAGGATAAACCTAATCTAAAACAGGCTTTTGACCTCAACTCTACAAGGCAAAGAACAAACAGTTCTCATAAAAGATGATGCTACAATCTTCACAGATGATATTTGTTTATTCTATCTGGTGTTTAAACAAGGGGGAAAATGACTAAACCTGTAGGGAATTAAATCTCAGTTGTTTCTTCTAGACAGCAATGAGAGGGCAAATGAAAATGTTCTCAGTTCACAGTTCTTTATTTAGGCCCTAGTATTCTCTCAAACTTTTCTCAGATTTAGACTCTACAATCAAACATATGAGATCTCAATATGAATTAATTTCTCATCACATTCATCCAGGATGAAACTATCTGCTGTCCAAAATTAATTTATAACTATTGACTAATTTTGCTTCCATTTTTATTTTTCATGAGAAAGTTTAGGAGAAACATCTATCTTGAAGTTGATACTTAAAGAGGACTTTTGTTATCATGTTTTGAACTCCCTGAAATGCCTCCATCGAGTTTTCTTCACAATAATCATCATTTAAATAATTCATACGCAGAATAAAGGGGCGGGGCCTGGTTGAGTTAGTTAGTAGTGTGTTGAAACTGGAGGTTATGGTAAGAGGCGGGGCATTTCCCAAACACCAATCACAACACACTGCTCCAGCCGACCAATCAGAGCACATTGTGCTTTTCAGAAGGAGGGGCTTCATAGAGACAGGAACTAAACAGGGGCGCGTTTCCCGAAGCGAACTATGGTCGCAATTTCTGTCGTTACCAATAGAGTTCAATGGGACTTACGACCATGGTTCACCAACGATGCTTTCGGGAAACGCACCCCTGAGCGTTACTGACAGACTGGGAAGAGAGGAGCTGCAACAATGGAGAATATGAGGAAAATAACGAACATTCAAGCAGGAAAACCTAGGCATAATATGGCCTCTTTAAATGAAACATCACACAACTATGAAAGAGCAACATCAGAGCAGTAAGATTTTCCTCTAGAAAGAAGCAAAAGTGGGTTAAATGGGCAGAAATGAGGTGAAACTGACTGTAACTCAGCCTGACTTGACACACTTTCAGAATCTAGAACAAATGGGCCTGTTTTCTGTGTGGGAGCCTCAGGGGGAGACGTGATTTGGTGGACACATTTCTCCCCCACACCTGTACGCTCACTGCACTGACACATCCGCAGCTGCTGGAATAAGGCCTGCTGGGACAGTAAATTAGTAAAGCTACCGTAGGGAGGATCGAACCCCGCACTCCTCAGCACGGATGATCTATGGATCATTTCACCCAAACTGACCGCCTGCTGTGGCTCTGCAATGACAGTTTCCAGGGGTTTTATACAGTCATCGATGTACATATATCTCGTATAGGAAGAAACAGCTACTGTCATTTTTTCCTTCTTGATCCACTTTAAAATGACTCCATCAATCATTTGGGAGGAGCTGTTCAACTGTGTCATGATGTCAGTGTTTTACATATTAATGAGGCAGTAAAACATGTTTTGTCATGGCAACCAGTCCTGTTTCTCATGTTGTTTGGAAAATAAATTTGTAAGCTTATTGTTGTAAATGATCTCATCATGTGGCACTAGATAAGTAAGTGAGTGAGTGATAAGTGAAGTGACGTGGCCAAGTATGGTGAACCATACTTGGAATTTGTGCTCTGCATTTAACCCATCCAAGTGCACACACACAGCAGTGAACACACACACCGTGAACACACACCCGGAGCAGTGGGCAGCCATTGCTGCGGCGCCCGGGGAGCAGTTGGGGGTACGGTGCCTTGCTCAAGGGTCTCACCTCAGTCGTGGTATTGAGGGTGGGGAGAGCGCTGGACATTCACTCCCCTCACCGACAATCCCTGCCGGACCTGAGACTCGAACCCATGACCTTTTGGGTTACAAGTCCGACTCTCTATCCATTAGGCCACGACTGCCCCCATGGATCATAAATAGACACACAAAATATAATGAATCTCTATATATTATTACTTTTTTTCTGTCATCTGTTCTTTACTGAAATATGTGCATTTCCTGGGAATAAAACGAATGACTTTGTGCCATGTACAATACAGTGTTGGATAAGTTACTTTAAAAAGTAAAAAAAATTATTAATTATTAGCTACTAATTACATCTTCAACAGTGTATTAGATTACTAAAAAGTATTGCATCACTTATAACTAATTAATTTCTAAATCCAGTTGAACAATTCGAGGATAGACATAAAACTGCTGTTTTAATTCTTTCAAATAAATAATATTAGTATTTAAAAGGAGAAGGTTACATTATAAACATACATTTTAACATTAGGGGGCGGTTTCCCGGACAGGGTTTAAATTAAGACAGGATAGGCCTTAATCTAGAATAGTTAATCGTGTCTTAAAAAATGGTTTTCTGAAACACAGATTAAGTACAGATTACTAAAACCTGGACTATGGAGTCCAGACTAAAAATAAACTTTTACATAATAGAACATTAAACAGTAAAACGTCTCTCCATATTCTCATCTTTCTAAAAAAAATGCATAAAATAACACTTTTTCAACATTTACTCTCTCACTTCAGCCCGGTGCGAAGCATGATGGGAAGTGACAGTCTTGTTTGATTGGGTTACTTGACTGAAACATGTTATTTCAAAATGAAAACATCAGGTGAGTTCTAGTAACCATTTCAAGTCAATTTAACATGAAGCAATCACATCTGAACCAGAAACAATGGTGTTAAATCAAAATAAATTGTTTTAATAAAGTGAACAGCATCAAAAAACAAAAACTATTTTATATATATATACATACACACAGTGTATATCAATATCGAGATATATATATATATATATCCAAGTAATACATGTGTCTTCTTTGAAACACAACGTTAATCTGAAGTTAAACCTGCCTCCTGGTAGGTTTAATTTAAGCCTCAGTTTAGTCCTGGAGTAGCTCTAGTCTTCCTCCAGGAAATCAGTTTATTAAACTCTGGACTAGACTAAGTCTAGGACTATTTTAACCATGACAGAGAAAGCAGATTTCTGTTAATCTGGTTTAAAGGGCCATTTTATTCTAGGACTAGGCTTAATCTCTGTCCGGGTAAACCGCCCCAATATGTTAAATTGTGTTGTAAATTACATCAGAAGAAACTTTAAAGGTGCCCTAGATTCAAAAATTTAATTTACCTCTGCATAGTTAAATAACAAGAGTTCTGTACATGGAAAAGACATACACTGAGTTTCAAACTCCATTGTTTCCTCCTTCTTATATAAATCTCATTTGTTTAAAAGACCTCCGAAGAACAGGCGAATCTCAACATAACACCGACTGTTACGTAACAGTCGGGGTGTACGCCCCCAATATTTGCATATGCCAGCCCATGTTCCCAACATTATGAAAGGCATTAGACAGGGGCAGGACGTCTGGATCTGTGCACAGCTGAATCATCAGACTAGGTAAGCAAGCAAGGACAATAGCAAAAAATGGCAGATGGAGCAATAATAACTGACATGATCCATGATATCATGATGTTTTTAGTGATATTTGTAAATTGTCTTTCTAAATGTTTCGTTAGCATGTTGATAATGTACAGGTCCTTCTCAAAACATTAGCATATTGTGATAAAAGTTCATTATTTTCCATAATGTAATGATAAAAATTAAACTTTCATATATTTTAGATTCATTGCACACCAACTGAAATATTTCAGGTCTTTTATTGTTTTAATACTGATGATTTTGGCATACAGCTCATGAAAACCCAAAATTCCTATCTCAAAAAATTAGCATATTTCATCCGACCAATAAAAGAAAAGTGTTTTTAATACAAAAAAAGTCAACCTTCAAATAATTATGTTCAGTTATGCACTCAATACTTGGTCGGGAATCCTTTTGCAGAAATGACTGCTTCAATGCGGCGTGGCATGGAGGCAATCAGCCTGTGGCACTGCTGAGGTGTTATGGAGGCCCAGGATGCTTCGATAGCGGCCTTAAGCTCATCCAGAGTGTTGGGTCTTGCGTCTCTCAACTTTCTCTTCACAATATCCCACAGATTCTCTATGGGGTTCAGGTCAGGAGAGTTGGCAGGCCAATTGAGCACAGTAATACCATGGTCAGTAAACCATTTACCAGTGGTTTTGGCACTGTGAGCAGGTGCCAGGTCGTGCTGAAAAACGAAATCTTCATCTCCATAAAGCTTTTCAGCAGATGGAAGCATGAAGTGCTCCAAAATCTCCTGATAGCTAGCTGCATTGACCCTGCCCTTGATAAAACACAGTGGACCAACACCAGCAGCTGACATGGCACCCCAGACCATCACTGACTGTGGGAACTTGACACTGGACTTCAGGCATTTTGGCATTTCCTTCTCCCCAGTCTTCCTCCAGACTCTGGCACCTTGATTTCCGAATGACTTTGGACCACTGAGCAACAGTCCAGTGCTGCTTCTCTGTAGCCCAGGTCAGGCGCTTCTGCCGCTGTTTCTGGTTCAAAAGTGGCTTGACCTGGGGAATGCGGCACCTGTAGCCCATTTCCTGCACACGCCTGTGCACGGTGGCTCTGGATGTTTCTACTCCAGACTCAGTCCACTGCTTCCGCAGGTCCCCCAAGGTCTGGAATCGGTCCTTCTCCACAATCTTCCTCAGGGTCCGGTCACCTCTTCTCGTTGTGCAGCGTTTTTTGCCACACTTTTTCCTTCCCACAGACTTCCCACTGAGGTGCCTTGATACAGCACTCTGGGAACAGCCTATTCGTTCAGAAATTTCTTTCTGTGTCTTACCCTCTCGCTTGAGGGTGTCAATGATGGCCTTCTGGACAGCAGTCAGGTCGGCAGTCTTACCCATGATTGCGGTTTTGAGTAATGAACCAGGCTGGGAGTTTTTAAAAGCCTCAGGAATCTTTTGCAGGTGTTTAGAGTTAATTAGTTGATTCTTTATTTCAATATCTGCAACCATGTTACCAAAATCTAAGTCTAAACAACAATTTTAGTTTTTAGTCTTGTATTTTTAGATACAACAGCATGTAATTTTAATATCATCCATTTATCTGTCACCTACAGAGCCCCGCACATGACATGCAAGAAAAAAATGTGCGCCCGATTTACTATTTCGTTCCCGCGATTTGCTAAATTGTGCGGACGATTTATTATTTAATTCCCTCGATTTATAAATTGTGCGCATGATTTAGCCTACTGCTTTTTTCCTGCCATAATATGAATAATTATCATCTATACTCCATCAACAAGAGTTTCATGTCATTTTAATATCAGTTCTTTCCAGCTATCAGAGAGGGATACTGATTGGTCATGATAGTTTATCTGACCTATCAAACAATTCTCATAACGAACAAAACAATGCTTGTTTAAAAAATTAACAGCTAGGACACTAAAATGTACAATATTCATGTAATCCTGCTCTGTATTTAAAGACCCATGACTGGTATTAAGAGGGATCAATTATCCTTTTACAAAGACTTGATTGTGTTTTTGTGCTCTACTAGAAAAGGTTTTCATGCTTGAATGTTCAAAAACATGTTATTTTCCCCCATATTCTCCATTGTTGCAGCTCCTCTCTTCCCAGTCTGTCAGTAACGCTCTGTTTAGTTCGTGTCTCTATGAAGCCCCTCCTTCTGAAAAGCACAATGTGCTCTGATTGGTTGGCTGGAGCAGTGTGTTGTGATTAATCAAGCTCTTCGAGCGTGTTTGGGAAATGCCCCGCCCCTTACCATAACCGCCAGTTTCAACACTATACTAACTAACTCAACCAGGCCCCGCCCCTTTATTCTGCATATTAATTATTTAAACGAGGAATTTTGTGAATATCGTTCCCGGAAGAAAACTCAAGACTACAATGGAGTTCAGAAAGAGGTCACATTAGTGCACAGACACTAGAGAAAATACAGCATTAATCATAAGCTCACCAAAATCCACTATCAACAATCTCTCACACAAGCATTCATATTTGGCAAAACAAACTGGACAATAAAATCTTGATGAAGAGCTTTAGGGTCAAGCTATTCTGCTATACCGCTGCGTTCAACTCCATTCTGCTCTCATCTTATTGACTCGTGACACTAGGGGAATTCAGCTGTAAATATTTATAAAGTGTGCCATTTCCCTCATAATCACAAAAATAGGTCATTAATGAAAAAGCAGTTTCCTCAAGCGCTGGAATGCTGAGCTTCTGTCACTCCCTCTCTGCTTTACAAACTCTCTCAGCGTGGAAACTTGGATTCGGCCTTTACAGCAGCATTAAGTGTTGGATTTCGAGAGATCTGGCATTTGGAAGCGACTCTTGTCTTTTCCACGTGAGACGACATCCCTCATTCGAGTATTTTCCACTTCGGCAGGCAATAAGCATTGACAATATTGCAGCTGGAGAAGGTGTATTAGTGTTTGGAGTTAACGTGCTGTTGGAAGGAGGGAGAACAGGGAAGCCCTGAGGTGATGTGGGCCGTCCAGGGTTGTTTACGTGTTGGCTCTGGATTTAAAGGCCCGGACTGGTGTTAGGAAAGGCCTTCTGGGAATATTTGTGGGCTACAGAGCACACTTCATTACATAAAACCACACTCAGCTAGAGAGAAACTGTATAGACAAGCTCAAGAAACCCAAAATATCCACAGCTCAGATAGTCTTCAGCTGCAACTTCTTCATCTACTTCATTTTAGTATCATTATAGTTTTTGTTAATATTTTGAATTTTTTACAAAATAAATTCTTCATAACAAAATTATGATTGATTTGTAGTGAATTCCATGAATTACCTGTAACAAAAATATGCTGGCCCAGACTGAGGAATTGCTGTAACATGCCATTCAAAGTTTCATCTCCCTTCCCTAGAGCTTTACTTATCAGCTACAGCTTCATATTCAAGGGCTTAAAGACTATAAATCTAGAGATAAGCAACATTAGACGTCTGTGTGTCTGTGTGTGTGTGAGTGAGAAAGAGGTCAGCCTCCCCACACTTCCCATCCGCTGCCCCAGAGCACCATTCCAGCATGTTCTGAGGTCATGGAGACACAGGGGTTCCCATTAGCAAAACACCACATCCATCTCCTGAGTAATTACTGCACCATCACCTCTGAGCCAAACCAAACAATGACAGGAATATGCTACAATGGTGTATCGAGGACTGTCTCGATGCAAACTAGCCTGAATCTACAAGCAGATAAACCTTATCGCGGCACAAAAGTTTTAAAACTAGGAAACGGGCCAAATTATTAAAACAAGATAATCTCTATACTCAGACCTGCTGCTTTGAAGCCAGTGCTGCTTCTTGCAAAGAAAAGGTAAACATGTTGACATAGAAACCTGTATAAACCTTCGAACAGTGGTTTGCAACCTTTTGGACTCCATGAAGTCCACAATAATATTCTGAAGCCCCTTGACTTTTCCAATTGTTCGTGATTTACTGGACAAAGATTATGGATAAAGATCTAGCCGTTTTGGTGTGTGTCCCTTTAAATGCAAGTGAGCTGCTGCTCCCGGCCCCCCTTCAACAGCTCAACAACAACAAAGCTGGAGAATCTCACACAGCCAAAATGAGGATTGTCAGTAACGGTGTTCATTCTTACATTGTTCAAACCGGAGTCGACACTGATGGAGAGACTCAGGAAGAAGTTACAACTTTTAGAATGAAACTCGGCGTTTCTGAATGGTTAGTGGATAAATTTATGTAGTTGCTGTGGAGTTGATTCAACTCATCCACTAGCATGTGCCGTCATGTTCATCTTTTGTGTTGAATTGATCCTCGTTTATGAAGCAGTCCGGCGTAAAATGACGGCATTTACAAAAACAACTCTTTCTCTTCTCTAAAGCAGCCCAACATGGCCTCACCCCCTTTGTTGTGTGTTGTCGGGGGCGAGGTTTATGTAAATTTTAGGGTTAGTGATGTCACTAACCCAGGAAGAAGCTCGTTGTAGTCCCTACCAGTCGTTTGTTGTAGTCCTTAAAAAGTGATTTCTGTAAAAGAAAATATCTCCCTTTGCATTGAACTTTGAGCGTCGTAACTTTGCAGATGTTGTTTATGCTCAAACAGCAACATTACACACTAACTAAAGTTAAAAAAGTGAAATCATAATCAAGGACCCTTTAATGATAGTTAATGCTTAACTAATGTCAACTAATGAGACCTTATAGTAAAGTGTTACCAATTTTTTTTAGAGCTTGGCATAACTAGAAAATTGTATATTCATAATAAAAAAGTTCAAGGACATTCCATTAATTTACATGACTTTTCCAGGTATGGAAATCACACTTTTAAAATAAAGCTTCCTCACATATCCAGGTCTTTCCAGACTATGAGAACCCTGGTTCTTTAAAGAACACAGGCAGTTGTTGAGGGACTGAATTTAAATAAGAAAATTGAAATAAGAAATATATCATCTTGAAGCCCCCTTAGAAGTGTGCTGAGGCCCCTACTGGGCCCCAGACCCCTGGTTGAGAACCAGTGTCTTAAAATGTGCAATGGGAATTGTTTTCAGTAGGTTATATTAATATTAGTAGAAGTAGAAAATTGCTTTTCCCTTCTAGCCTTCACAAATCTATTAGTATGAAACATCCAAATGCAGATTTCTTGTTTAACAGTTTTGTTACATTTCAAAAAGCAAAAAGATGATTGTCGATCAACCAGAGGAAAATTGTATCGCTCAGTGGTTTGTGTTTTCAAAACTCAGGAGACAAAAAGGAGTTCACACTTATGCTTAATTTGAGCCTCAACTTTGTCTCAGATGTTTTTCCTAAACACTTCTTGACATACTATAAGCCTACACAGTAGGGGTATAACGGTACGCGTATTCGTACTGAAAGGTTCATAGCGCGTGCCCTGCTCACATAGGGATGATCGCTTCCATTTGGAACTTGCCGAGTCAACGTTCGCTACGAATACGCGTACCGTTACGCCCCTATAGCTATAAAAATGATGTGAAACAAACATTCAGATTGTTTGGGCTATGAGTTGGATGTAATAATGAAATCTCTTGACTTTTGATTGCAAACACTGATACATTTTTTGAGATTTCATTTGCTATTTCAGAAGAGGCAAAGTCAATTTGATCTTCATTGAATCTCATTGCCGTCTAGAAAGAAACCATTTAGGTATTAACATGATCTCATTTGAAACTTTCTTTCCTACAGGGAAGGATGCGAGGTGAATGTTTTCCCTTAAACATTTAATTTTTAACAATTGTTCCCAGCTGGCTTGGACTGACCTGCTGTGTAAACGAGTGTGTACTGGCCGCGTTGAGTGTGGAAGGTTTTGGTGCTGGAGAGTTTGGTTGCTCCAGTAGAGGATGAAGACTCCAGTCTGCTTCGCTCGGACTCAATGTATTTCAGTATAACGCTTGTGATCTTCTCTCCACCTGTTCCATTGGACAGCACTCTCTTCAACAGGACTGACTGGGCCTCTTTAAAACTGCAACACAAAACAAAATAAATAATACCTATGGATGCTGAGAAAGCCCTTTAAAAATGCAAAAATACGTATATATTTTTGATGTTATGTAAATGCAAATATAATCAAACTTCATAAACTATGGTGTCTCATACAGTATGGCCATATAAATGTCAACTATTGTAATTGTACATTTATTACTATTGTACATTCTCCTTCAAGACATTTTAAACTAAAAGCCATTCAAGTGGCCGGAAATTTCTGCTTTTAATTAAAATGGTCCTTAATAGTCCATTAAAATGATGAAAAGAACTCCACTGCAAACAGAGAGACGTTACCAACTTTCTTACAGTGGTTTCCTGTACAACTGTATGCCCGAGTTGATGCTAATGTGGCAAACCTTTTTCAAATCCACAGCATGGACTTAGAAAGCATGCATGAGCATGAGCTCATTTTCCCAAACAGAGATAATTTACAGTGAAAACAAGCTGACGTGAGCTTGGGTCAACAGCAAACAGCCTATAAAACATGCATATGGCCATTTCCATTTTACATGCAACCTTCCCAAATCTGCATGTGTCATACACACACTCATTCTGCATAAACACCCTCGGAGACAGGAGATGATTTGAGAGAGGACTCATTCACAGAAACCCATGAGGACAACTGGATAGGTCCTAATACAGAGCCCTGAGGGACTCCTAGATTTAATATGAGCTCCAGCAAATGAACCATAATGATAATGAAGTCTTATACTGTATTTTTTAAATATAGAACACATCTCTGAATCAAAAAAAATATTTTTTTGGGATTGTCAACAAAACAACCATGTCAAATTTCTGTCTTTGGGGTGCACTAATATTTCAATTATTTATTTCATGCTTTGGAAGAGTCCTCTTAAACAGCTAACAAGCATGGGACATTTCCTAAAAACCTCACTGTGATGATTTACGACCTTTTAGAGAACATTTCAGACAAAGAGGTTTCTAAAATACATACGTAGATCAAATACCTTTCATAGCAGACAAGTGTAAGCATTCATATCTTACTTGAAAAACCCTGGAAAAAAAAGCACAACTTGCTTGCTTTATCGATTCTGGGTTTAGTTGCCAGGCTCGGGACTTTCAAAAACAGAGGACTTATCTGACAAATCTAGTTCACACATTGAATGTGATATAAAAACTGTTGAAAGATGAGGAAATTGCAGGCTGTCAGCACAGAGTGTGTACGCAACATTGGCCCGTCAGGTAGATCATTGAAACTGACCCATACATGGAGTCTTTCAATAGTCTATTGTTAGAGAACTGTTTCCACAGGGCAGGCCCTTCCTTCCCAAGCATAGATTCAGCAGTGGACTTGCTCAACAGTCTGAGATCATTGCAGAGTCTGAGTGGGTCTGATTGGCCTCAAAAAAGGCTGTCAATCTCTCAAACCAGGACACAAAAACAAAATGTTTTGTTTTAGAGTAAGGTTTAGTGTTGCCAAAATAGATTTTTTTTTTTTTTTGGATAAATAAAAATTTGAGGGTTTAAAAAAATACTTACATTATGGTCAAAAATAAATTAACTTTTTTTGCCCTTAATGCCGTGGCAATTTTTCCTTGAAAATGGTATTGTATACTGATAATTTTCAAGGGATTTTATCAAAGTTATAAATTCCAGGATTCGGGAAAACACTAGTAATGATATTTCAAATAAGTTCTAGTTTAACTGTATTGGATGAAAACTAGCGTTTTAAAATGTGAAATTGTGTTGATTCTTCTCTGACAGGCAATATTATCATGCAAACTGAAATCTCCACAAGATTTTTCCACAAGTTTTGTTTATTATTATTTCGGCTAATTCACCAACAAAGTTGCATTAAGATCATTAACGTACATCACTAAACTGACCTGTTATGTTTTGTGGAGCTCCTTCAGGGACCCCTGTGTGAAAACCCTGGCATTATACAATAGGCTAAACACTTTTCTTGTCTTTTATAAATGTTAAAACCTGTCCTCTAAATCAAGATGTTGCAAGATGATTCCTTGGTGTGACATAAACTACTTCTTAACCGTGACCGCACATACACTTTCTCGAGTAAATATATTCCATCTTGAATATCAAAGCTCTGATCAGAGACTTCCAAGGGACAAGACTTCTTAACTTTATGGTATTCGTTGCCCCATCAATCTGAGATCAGATGAGGTGTGGCTCTCCAATCATAACACTTTTCTTCAGTACCTTTTGTTCTTTTGCATCCTCTGTCATCTGAATACAGTATAAAAGAAGCATCTGCCTATGGGGCAGCCAGTCAAAACAAATATGTCAGTTTGAGGGTGAGCAGTACATCTTCTACTCCACATTATCCACCTTGGCAAAACATTAGGTGAGATTAGAGATAGTGTTATTTTTCATTTCAGGGTGGAGAGTGAGCGGTGAGAAGATAAGGGTTACTTAAGGTCTCTGTATAAAGAATGAACCAATATACCTAACATCAGTGTATACAAATGTTGCAGTTGTTTACCATTTGGATGAAATTGTAATCCTTTAGAATCCCTCAAGAAGCTTAGGTGGGAAAGAAGAGCATTCAAACAATGACATTCTCGAATGTGCAAGTTTTACAATCTTGTGCTGCAGTGCAGTGAAGTAGAGTCAGATGGGTATTTACAGTAGATATGAATTTGGAGTATGAGAGCGCCGCCTGTAGGCAAATCCTGGTAACACACATAATTTGTTTCTTTTGTGAAAAGAATGTCTACATACTGGAATAAAAAATCTTTGGTATGAGGAACATATTTACTATTAACTACAACTTTTGCCTCAATAAACTCTTAATTTACTACTTAATAATAGTTAGTAAGGTAGATGTTAAGTTTAGGTGTTGATTAAGGGATGTAGAATATGGTCATGCAGAATAAGGCATTAATATGTGCTTTATAAGTACTAATAAACAGCCAATATGCAAGCTAATAAGCAATTGTAAAAAATAATTGTTGGTTTAACTTAAAAAAGTAAGTTACCTGGTTAATTTTGAGTTCATTGAAATTAAAATTTTTAGTTAATACAATGAAGGCGATTGGTTTAATCAACAGAAACTCAAAATATGATGTTATCTGAACTACATTAATTATCTAAGTTGATTTGACAAAATCATGAATATATATATTTTTTACAGTATAGTTGAAAGTGATAATTGTTCCCCATACTAAACATTTGAAAACATTCAGCAAATTAAAAGTACATTGTAAATATTGTTTAGATCTATATTACTTTCCTTCTGTTTGTTTATTTGTGTGCTTTATACTTTAATTGGAATAATCCTCTGGAAAATTGCTGTTTTAAGTATATTTTTAACACTGGGTAAGATATGGGGAAAAAGTGACAGTGCCTTTAGCTGTATGTTTAGTCAAAACACGCACTGTTAACTGTAATTTTTCCACTTTGTGGCAGCAAATCGTGAACAATTGTTTTATAAACACTTAAAGTCGCACCATGTCATTTTTTCCATATACCAAAACTGTACAACCTAAAGGAATGATTAGTAATTTAAATAAGTTTAAAATTAAAAACTCATAAATGATTTCCTGAGTTGAACAAAAACTTCAAAAAGTCCAATTCCACTGTTACACTGGTTGTTTAGGAAGACAAATATGAGCCAGTGATACATAAACATTAAAAATAACTTCAATCATAACCAGTGTAAGATAGAAGCACTTTTTGAATTTGAAAGTTAAAGGGGACCTATTATGCACCTTCTCACAAGATGTAATCTAAGTCTCTGGTGTCTCCAGAATGTGTCTGTTAAGTTTCAGCTCAAAATACCCCACAGATCATTTATTATAACTTGTCAAATCTGCTCCTTTTTGGGTGTGAGCAAAAACATGCCGTTTTTGTGTGTGTCCCTTTAAATGCAAATGAGCTGCTGCTCCCGTTCCCCTTTCTAGAAGAGGGCGGAGCTTTAACAGCTCAACAACAACAAAGCTGGAGAATCTCACGCAGCCAAAATGAGGATTGTCAGTAACGGTGTTCAGCCTTACATTGTTCAAACCGGAGTCACACTGATGGAGAGACTCAGGAAGAAGTTACAACTTTTAGAATGAAACTGGACGTTTCTGAATGGTTAGTGGATAAATTTATGTAGTTGCTGTGGAGTTGATTCAACTCATCCACTAGCATGTGCCGTCATGTTCATCTTTTGTGCAAATCCAGCGTTGAATTGACCCTCGTTTGTGAAGCAGTCTGGCGTAAAATGACGGCATGACAACAACACTCTACTACAACAACTCTTCCTCTTCTCTAAAGCAGCCCAACATGGCCTCGCCCCCTTTGTTGTGTGTTCTCGGGGGCGGGGTTTATGTAAATTTTGGGGTTTGTGATGTCAATAACCCGGGAAGAAGCTCGTTGTAGTCCCTACCATCCGTTTGTTGTAGTTCTTAAACAGAGAATTCTTTAAAAGAAAATATCTCCCTTTGCATTGAACTTTGAGCGTCGTTACTCTGCAGATGTTGTTTGTGCTCAAACAGCAACATTACACACTAACTAAAGTTCAAAAAGTGAAATCATAATCGAGAACCCCTTTAAGATATTTCTGTACCCTGCAATTATTCCTTTCCTTATATAGCTATTGATGTGCTTTCCAAGCCACTGTCTCACTTGTGAAGAGTTCACTCACCTGGGCGGTTGCCAGCGTAATGAGTATGTCATTCTTGCATCTGGGTTGGAGGCAGATGTGGAGATGTTGGGTTGGATGGTGGTGGATACAGGCGTTGCCATGGTAACTGTTGCCACGGCAGCGGTTGAGTGTAAGATGGGACCAGGCTGTGTCTCAAACCAGGTGCTCAGGGTTGGGTTGATATTAACATGTTCACAGCGATGGCCGTGGAAGCCTGGACGACACTGACAGATGTTCGGCCGGCGACAGACTGCTTTATTATGGCAGCGCGGGTGACATCTTGCTAGTGGGAGAACAACAGAGAATGGCATGTCAAGCTATATTATTTTATCAAATGTCAAATCCCATGACATCTTTTTTGGAGTGTGATTTTATTGGACACGACATATTGAAAACTGGAAGTATTTTGAGTGGCACTGGCCCTTTAATGACACATGGGTCAAGGGGTTAGTTATTAGTTGGTAAATCTAGCTACATAAGGATTAGGAAGGTGTGGATTATAATAAGAAAGCTGAGGGACTGGATTAATTGTGCAACTGAGCTCAGGCGCTGCCTCAACATGGCATTCAAAGGTTTGGCCTACTTACAGTAAAGGATTGTTATAATGTTCAGGCATCCATAAAGTACATTTTACTGCTGAAAGTAAGATGCATGAACATAATATACATAAAAATCTTTAACATATTATATAGCCCACATGGAGCCTAATAAAATCATTCCATAAAACAAATAAAGATGCAAACAGAACAATGAACACTGTGCACAGTGGAAACAAATTAAGAACAGATTTGAATGTCCAACGTGAACTTATGTGCATTAATTGAAAACTGAATATGGACTCAATTAAGTAACACGAAACGTTTTCATTAAATGCCTGTCAAATGGGAACACACAGGCTGAGGGGTTTTCATCAATAATCATCTGCTTGACTTATATAAAACACTTAATAATGGTAATAACAGCATATTTCATTAATGCAATACAGAATCAAAATTGGTTGACTATAAATGCGGCCATATGGAGCAAACGATAGATAAAAAACGAGCAGGGGTGCGTTACGAGTTACAACGACGTAACTCGCTGCTTCACTACCATAGTTCAACTAGCTAGTCATGACTGTTTCCCGAAACCGTACTGTCGCAAACCTGTCGTTCAGCCACGCTGGTTAATGATGTCACGCAGGAGGTGGAGTAATAACTTCTTTAAATGAATCCGTTTGAGTTCAAAATAATTCTAGATTTTTTGCTATAAATTACAGACATTGCATCTGAGGACTAATAAAATTAAATATGACAAAATCTCAGAGTTAAACTGTGTCAAAATCTTAATTATGACAGATAACACTTAAGCAAAACATGGTCAGATCAAAGTGTCTGAATAATTTTTGGTTCCAAATTTTTATCAATTTTACTGGTAGTCCACTGTATGAAGAATTTTTGGGAATAATATGTCACAGTTTAGTTTATTTTGCTATCCTCACTTACATAAATGAACTATAGTGTCCTGCACCCACTAGTAAAAATATATCAAATATATATATATAGTTCTGTTAATATTATATTATGAATATTGTGTTGGGCAGTGGGGGCCTTTAATAAATAAAGGTTGTAAATCAGTGGTTCTTTTTCTAGATTTTTTTGCTATAAATTACAGTCATGGCATCTGAGGACTAATTCTCATTTTTCTCAGTTATTTTGCTTTATTTCCAGATTCAATCATAGGCTCGTTTTCGTATCACGTACGCACATGCAAAAATGGTGCTTAAAATCTCTTCACAAACTAAAATATGTAAATGACATTTATATATTCCAAATAAAACACATACATTGTACTGAATGTCAGCTTTCTTATTTTGCTCAAGATAACGATTTATTAAGTCCACATGTCATAAAAACAAGAAACTCTTCTTCTAACCACAGCTCGAGAGCTGTCGTTCCAACCACACAAGTCTGCGATGCAGTTTCTGAATGTTCGTTTGAACAATGGTGTCGGGAAACACCAAATCGTTGAACTATGTAAGTATGTTAGTTGGCTAACGATGCTTTTGGGAAACGGACCCCAGATTAGGTATTTTAGAAGACTGAACGTTCCAAAAATGACTTGGAGGACTTAAAGAGATGAACGAAAGTCTTGCGGGTTTGGAACAACATGTGGGTGAGTAATTAATGACAGAATTTTCATTTTTGGGTGAAATAACCCTTTAAAACAACTGCGAGGTTTGTTTTTTTATTGAAGAACATATAGTTTTGTTAATATTATATCATATAAAGGGTCCTCCATTTTACACACACACATATATATACAGTATATAGAAACTATATATATATATATACACAGTCAAACCAAAATGTATTCAGACAGCTTGAACATTTCATTCATTAATACAGTTTATTCATCATAGTTTAAAAAAATGGTAATAAAATATGACAAGATCTCAGAGTTAAACTGTGTCAGAAAAAAAAAAATCTTAATTATGTCAGATAACACTTAAGCAAAGCATGGTCAGATCAAAGTGTCTGAATAATTTTTGGTTCCAAATTTTTATCAATTTTACTGGTAGTCCACTGTGTGAAGAATTTTTGGGTATAATATATCACAGTTTACTTTATTTAGCTATCCTCACTTACAGAAATGAACTATAGTGTCCTGAACCCACTAGTAAAAATATATCAAATATATATATATATATATATAAAATATATAATATTATATTATGAATATTGTGTTGGGCAGTGAGGGCTCTTAATAAATAAAGGTTGTGAATTAGTGGTTTAGTACATGTTTCCCCTTCTGTGAAGTTATGAAGTTGATACGGCTCGCAGCTGTGCTGACACTTCAGACAAATGAAGAGGATTTGAGGCAGATGAAATACTGGCAGCTGTATATGTCTGTCTGTCTGTCTTTCTATGAACATAAAAGCATCTGAATGGCCCTGAAAAGATACTCACGTTTTGTGCACTGCTTGGTCTTGGGGTTGACTAGCCATGAATAACAGCACCTGGTGCCACAAACGTTGGGCCTGGAGAAAGACGGACAAAGATCAGGAGTGTCAGAGTGAGAGATCAAGGGTGAAGCTCTAGGAATGACAAGAACAAAAGTATAAAAAAATAACCTCACATGCCACACTGCACAAGCATGGAGTCTGCATTTGCTTAAAATTGTGGAATAAACTTCATTTGAATCAAAAATTCACTTTTATTTCACCCTTTTCCAGGCTCCACGCCAAATCAATCTGTCCAGAATAATCACAATTTAACCACTTCTGAAAGGACATCTTTAAAAGACTTACAATCCGTGGCCCTGGGCCCCTTAAGATGCATTGGACTGAGTGAATAGCCTTGGGTTTAAGCTGACCCTTCACCCCGTGTTGTATTCAGCTTGGACAAATAGCGGCGATGAATAAAAATGAAGGGGGGAGCGAGTTTGTTATAGACGCCCCCCTCGTTGGGCCTCCGTCCTCCCTGTGCCTACGCACATGAGAAATATTGTTTTTCCCACAGTGGCGTTGGCTGTCCCGTCTGGTGGGTAAACTTTGCTGGATTAAGAGTCTTCTTCAGACTCCTGGGCCGCATCTGTTTATCTAGCTGCTTTTGGGAGAAAAGGCAATTAGCACACTAACACAAGCCGAGCCGGTCCTGAACGCTTGCTTTAAAAGCAGCGGCCAGTGCGCATAAACCTGACCCTTCTGTAGCGTCGGGTGGGATTTGCTAATTAGTTACAGTATGTGCCTTTATTGTATGGCTTCTGAAGGGACACTGTTGGAACTTGCCAGTCCGAGGGATGATGTGCAGCGTAAGCCGATTGAGACAGAGCTGGCACTGGACGATCCAGGCTACGTGGAGGTCAGAATGACCTATAACCTTCCAAGAGGGATCAAGGCTAATTCAGCACACACAGACTTTGAGATTTAACTAAAATCACTAATTAAAACCACTTGATCATCATTTGAGCTTTAAACCTTTCTGTAACTTTTTTTTTTTTTCAATGAGATACCAAAATGCATTTGTGAAACAATACAAAATGGCACATTTTTGCCAATTTTGGAGTGTCTATTTACACTAAGTGTCTTGTTGGCAAAGTCTATTTACACTAACTCCGCCCACCAATGTCTAGTTGGGCCACTCAGGGTGCAAACTATGGGGGAGCTAGGGGGAGCTCGGCTCCCCTTAATAAGACATGGGCTCCCCTGAAAACGTGATTTGTGAAATTTTGGGGGGTCTCAAAACATATTGACAATGTGTTATTTTGACAGTTTTGTGTAATGTGATCATCGTGGATTATTATGTGTAAAATTGCAAAAATATCATTCATTCATGCATGACGACGATTTAAATCTAATTCACTTCAATAAAGATAACTATACATGCTATTCTTGTCATGAGCATCAAGTTGTGGGGGCGCTGCGGTGCAAATTCTACTTATGTTTAGTACACGTTAACTCAAAGATTCATAGAAAAAACATAAACATTGGAGTTGTGGTCGACTGTGTTAATGTAAGGCATGTTATTCGCAATTATGTGTTGTGGCTCTGCGTGACTCTCGATGTCCTAGACCTAATTTAACGGAGGAATTTTGGTATTCTTCTGTAGCCTGACGAGTAACTTTAACCGTTGTTCTTGTGAACTCTAAGACAGCCTGATGCTTTGTTTATAGACTACTTGTGGGTGGCTGTTTGTTGTTTCACCTATCAATTCGTGTCGATAAAGTATAATAGTGCAGCCGTAAGGAGTATGGTTAGTAGAAATAGCTTTTGACGTGATCGACCCGAGTTCGAATCCACCTTTTGCCAAACTCGTTCTTCTCTTTTTTTCTATGGAAGCTTGCTTCTGCCACTAAATAAAAAAATAAAAAATCTGACTTTTTTTCTCACAATTGCAAATTAGCATCTCACAATTCTGAGTTATAAAGTCAGAATTGCGAGACATAAAGTATTTTTTCTCGCAATTACGAGTTATCATCACACAATTCTGACTTTAACTCGCAATTCTCAGAATATAAGAATGAGAATATAAACTCACAATTGCGAGTATAACGAGAATTTGTGGTAAAAAACTATATAATTTTTTATTTTTTTTAGAAAAGGATCATGTAGAGCTCTTTGAAGCTACACTGAAACTGCAATTTGGACCTCAAAAACCTTAATTTCGTTTCAACTGAAGAAAGAAAGACTAACATCTTGGATGACATGGGGGTGAGTAAATTATCAGGAAACTTGAATTCTGAAGTGAACTAATCCTTTAACAGCTCAGGAGTGTGAGGTGAATGAACCTTTTATTTTGCTTTTGTGAGTTTTTGAAGGCTTCAGTGCTCATTTTTGCGTATAAAAGAGTGAACAGCACAATCTTCTTTGTAAAAGAGAAAGCCATACTTGTTTGAAACAACATGACGTGAGTAAATGATGACATTGTTTTCATTTTTGGCTGAACTATCCCTTTAAACTGAAGCTGTGCCGAGATGTCTCATAACACTGAGACCTTTTACCACCAGTCTGTCTGTCTGTTCTCTAAATAAATCCTTGACCCTTCATTGGACCCAAGAAGGGAAGTTTCTGCTCTGACAGAATGGAAAGTTGCCATCAACTTTTGTACCCAGTTTGGGTTTTAATATGGAGTCGACACCTAAACGATACATTCCCAATGAGACGTGAGTGATGTTTACAGAGCTGAGAGAGGATCCCATTAGAGCAAGACTTGATAGTGATCGAAGACGTCTGTGTTTATTCTGTTCACATGGCTACAGCGGACAACTTTTTTCATATATTTAAAAAGTACTGGGGGCATGTTAAAGGGATAGTTCACCAAAAAAATAAAGTTCTGTCATTATTTACTCCCTTATGTAGCTGCTTTTTTCCATACAATGAAAGTAGATCGTAACTAGAAACAGTATTGATCACCATTGACTTTGAGAGCAGCTTGGACATTCTGCTAAATATCTGTTTGTGCTCCACAGTAGAACAAATACAATGAAAATGGTTGAAAATGGACATGGTTTTAAGCCAGTGGTTGGGTTAAATGTTTGGGTAGTTTTATTTAACCCAATTATTGTTTAAAAACAATATTGCTATTGTATTGCTCACTTAAAATGAACCCAAAATATGATGGAAATTAACATTTATTAACATGTTTAATAAATGAACATTTATTAATAAGTTTAATGAATAATAATTAAACAATAAAATGTATTAAATTGCTTATTAATAAATGTTCACCTTTTGATTATTATTGTTGCCTCTAGTAATAATGTGTTTGATTTTTAATTTCTAACCTATTTTGGGTTCATTTAAAGCCAGCCATATAGTAATTTTTAAACAATAGTTGGGTTAAATAAAACTGCCCAGCACGTTGGTCAAACATTTATCCCAACCGCTGGGTTAAAACAACCCAACCGCTGGGTTTGTCCATTTTCAACCCAACTTGGGTTGTTGTTAACCCAGCATTTTTTAGAGTGCACCTTTAGAAAGTATAGTGTAGTAAAACACATGACAAACCACCAATTGGAGATGTAACAGGGAATCTGCAAATATTACAATGCATTTTAACTTATAATTATTTACAATGAACTTTTATTTACAAATTAACTTACAATTAATAACAAAAAGACATAATACATTATAACATACATTATGAATACCTTTATAAAGGATTATACATAAAAGCATAGGCGTAATTTGTGCACGTCCCCAACACTTTTCGCCAGGGTCGATATTGTCCCTACCACTTTTTGAAACATCTGTACCTAATACACATGAAACATCTCCAGTTGACTAGCAGAGCATTCATTTCATTAGTTTGTTAAATAAGAGGCGATCTGGCGCTGTTGACACTGTTATCAGAGGAGGGAAACTGTGCTCTTTTGGCGCTCGTGCACAGTCCACACAGATGAGCGCTTTATCACTGAACGCCAGTGTTGTGTCGAATTTCGACCCCCTGCCAAATGATTACCCCCCCCCTTGTTGAAGTTGCTACCTGATTGCCTAATCTTAACCCCAAACCTACTTCTAAACATACCTACCAATACTAGGGGGGTAATAATCTAGCATGGATTATAACCCAGAACCTCGCTTACATGCTTAAAAGTTCTACCAGTAGACCATGAAGTCAGATGACCATTTTATGTGATTCTATGTATTTATTCACTGACGTGAAATTCACAGTTTGCCGGGAGTTTAATTGACAGATGATCTGACCAATCATGACGCCGAGTTTGTCCGACAAACAAACCATACAGGAGAGTTAATAAATTAACGTCGGTGGACTTGAACTTAAAAAAAATGGTGCGTATTGATGTCTTTCTGTGGTTGACACAACATACCTTCTAATGTTCATTTATATTTATTACTAGTAGGAAGAGATGATCAGTTTACTTGCCGCTTGAACTGAATCTTTCATGACACATTAATAAGACAAAACGGTATTTATTGTTTGAATTTCTTTTAAAAAATTACAAAATTTGAAAGCTGAGACTTTGTTTCATACCAAAAGTAACCTGCTCTGTCTTGTCTGTCGACGTGTTGTCAGTGCTCTTTGCACCGCGATGTATTTTTCACGATGTGTGGCGTGAGAGCGCCATGACTTGTCTGACAAAACAACAGTATCACTCACTTTTTAAAACCAAGTTACGCCAATGCATAAAAGGCTTTAAGTGAAGTGTTACCATGCCATAAGTTTGAGTAAATGATGACAGAATCGTCATTTTCGTGTGAACAGCTGCTGCTATCAAAAAACCTATAATAAACTAATAATATTTAAGGATGATTATGTTGGCTTTTGGGTATCATGTAAAGAATAAAACATCTGTTCTTTACCAGCTGCTTCTGCACCCACATGTATGTCATTCCCTCGGCCTACAGCTCTCTGTTTTCTCTGTGTGAGCAGAATGCAAAGAAACAAGGCAGTGAAGCGAAACTTTACATCTTCCAAACGAGCAAACCTCCACACCTCCAACACATTACTGGGAGCAGAGGCCGTAAAATAAGCATTGTAAATTAACCTTTTATATTTTAAAAATGTTATTTACATTTGTGCAATACAAAACAAAAAGGGTTTATAGTTTTCTTCTTGGCCCCCGGCTCTTTTTTCCAGCACCTCGTAACAGAGAGCCGTGGAGAAGCTTCAATAAAACCTCACCCGCGGTCCTCAAGGTCAAACATGTGGGTTAACTGCCGGATTGTCACAAAGCTCCCACTTTGCTTGGCACCTCCATCAAAAAGGAGGAAATAATCGTGTTTTTGTCTCTCTTTGAGATCTCAGAGGTGTGAAAGGCTCCGTTGATGCGCTCTGAAATGAAGCCATTTGCTGCGCTTGGCCTCCTGAACTGTTGAACCTGCATTCGGCCTGTCAGCATTACTAAACTCCACAACAGCACCCTCCTTCTCCATCTAGAGCTGTGAAAACGCTATCATATTCCCCCTGCCTCCGAACCCCATTGCCCCGGGATGGACGTGTTTCCACAGTCAACGTCCTCGGTTGAC
The DNA here is from genome assembly GCA_003731715.1 of Anabarilius grahami. Classification (NCBI taxonomy): domain Eukaryota; kingdom Metazoa; phylum Chordata; class Actinopteri; order Cypriniformes; family Xenocyprididae; genus Anabarilius; species Anabarilius grahami. The sequence goes on from RJVU01014363.1 coordinate 4,524,896, forward strand.
CTGAAAGCACAATGACGTCCAGAGGAGGTGGGATTGTTACAGAAGAGCAGTGGTGCATCCTTGATGAACTCTTACAAAGGTTCAGTGGCATTTTGGCTCAGTCGAAATGAATATGAATAGAAGGGTAAGTAATTTCCTGCTCTGTTATGGCTTACAAAGACCAGTCACTAAGTCTCCAACTTTTAAGGATAATCATGAATTCCTCTCATTGCTTGAAGGATCAACACTTCCGGAGTGAGTCTAGAGAAACATCTGACTGAATGTTACTACTGTGAACAAAGACAGGCCAATGTTTTCATGTCATTCTGGTTCTATAAAGGACTTTGATTGAAGTAAAGTGCTCTGCTATGTCTCACTGGGCCTATAAACTGCTTTTAAATGAAACTTAGAGAAGCAGTGAAGAGAAAAACGGTTTAGATGGCCGGTCAAGATGAGGACGAGATGTGTAGTAAACAAGACGCTCCTCCTTTACACTGAAAACAACCCAAATTGGGTTGAAAATGGACAAACCCAGCGATTGGGTTGTTTTTAGCACAGTGGTTGGGTTAAATGTTTGCCCAATGTGCTGGGCAGTTTTATTTAACTCAACTATTGTTTAAAAATGACTATATGGCTGACTTAAAATGAACCCCAAAGAGGTTTAAAATCAGACACATAATTACTACTAGAGGCAATAATAATAATACTAATCAAACGCTGAACATTTATTAATAAGCAATTTAATAAATGTTTATTGTTTAATTATATTTAATATTATTAATAAATGTGAATTTCTAACATACTTTGGGTTCATTTTAAGCGAGCAATACAGTCATTTTTAAACAATAGTTGAGTTAAATAAAACTACAGCAGGTTGGTCAAACATTTAACCCAATCGCTGGGTTTATCCATTTTCAACCCAACTTGGGTTGTTTTTAACCCAGCATTTTTTCAATAGTATCAGAAAAAAAATTGCAATAGAATTCCATTATATCATAATTTGGTGCAGTTATGGTCCACCTTTACAAAACAAAAACAAAAATCTTTAAAGATGTCAATGGGATTACTACACTCTAAAAAATGCTGGGTTAAAAACAACCCAAGTTGGGTTGAAAAAAAAAAGCGATTGGGTTGTTTTGACCCAGCAGTTGGGTTAAATGTTTGCCCAACCTGCTGGGTAGTTTTATTTAACCCAACAATTGTTTACAAATGACTATATGTCTGGCTTAAAATTAACCCAAAATAGGCTGGAAATTAAAAATCACACTCATAATTACTAGAGGCAACACTAATAATCAAAAGATGAGCAATTTAATAAATGTTTATTGTTTAAATATTATTCAAAAAAAGTATTAATAAATGTTTGTTTATTAAACATATTAATAAATGTTAATTTCCAACATATTTTGGGTTCATTTTAAGCAAGAAATACAGTAATTTTTAAACTATATTTGGGTTAAATAAAACTACCCAGCAGGTTGGGCAAACATTTAACCCAGCCGCTTGGTTAAAACAACCCATTCCCAAAACCCATTTTTTAGAGTGTAGGAATGGGATCTTGTTATAATATTACTGCCCCCTAAATCTGTATGTTTCCACCCACGGCCTCGCCATTTTGTATTTGCAAGTGACAAATGGTACCAGTAACTGATCTGATCACTGATCTGTTAACAGCTAGTAAACATAAGAGTGTCCATAAAGGACGTAGTGGTGTAATTTTATTTATGAAGGGAATGTGTCCAGATTAATTCATATACCAGTGTGTGCAAGTCATTTTACACCAGACTGCTTTACACACACGTATTAATAAATGTTCATTTCCAACATATTTTGGGTTCATTTTAAGCAAGAAATACAGTAATTTTTAAACTATATTTGGGTCAAATAAAACTACCCAGCAGGTTGGGCAAACATTTAACCCAACCACTGGGTTAAAACAACCCAATCGCTGGGTTTGTCCATTTTCAACCCAACTTGGGTTGTTTTTAACCCAGCATTTTTTAGAGTGTAACGGAATTCCAATCATTACTTGCAACCAATCCAAAAGGATCCTAATGGGATAGAAAAAAAATTCCTTTGGAATTAGATTCTAACAATTACTGAAAAATATGAATTTAGCTCATTTTTATTTGATCCTAATGAAAGTTCTTCAAACCCTCCATCATTGAACCAGTACTCTGTTAAAAACAGTTGAACGGTTCTTAAAAAAAGATCTTTTTTTTTCTTAGTGTGAAGAACATTTTAATAGCCTTTTTTAAAGAACCTTTTTGTGGAATAAAATGATACGGATGTTAAAGGATCTTAATGGAACCAGATGCCAATAAAGAACCTTTATTTTTAAGAGTGTGCATTTATGTTCTCTACATTTAAAAGCAATAACAAGCTATAATAAAAGTCTATTTAGTTTCCACACGGTCACATATATTCAGAATATCACCACAAACATGTCACCTTCATGTAAAGACTTTTGAGATCACTTTAATGAAGACACTCACCCTTTTAAATCTATCTGTATTGTGGTTGAGTTGGAGTGCTGTCGGTGTCTCTGTGCTTTGCTCCTGCTTTGTGGAGGATGGATGAGATCATGAGGCGTCTGATGACTGACTGATGAGGAGTTTGCGATCGCCAGGGAAAGAAATGACATGCAAAATGACAACCTCCATAGTTCTGACATCGTTATTCCGGCCTAGTGAGCTGCAATTGATGCGTTTTCCAAAGTCGTTTTTGCTCTGAAAGTCAGTGAATATGACGCGTCACCGCTGACGGCCCTCATTCATTGTAACGGTGGATTGATTCTCTCCATCTGGACGCGCTGCTGCGAGTCTGGAAGAGCGCAGACTGACTCACATGAATGAAAGAGATGCGTGAAAACTTTGGGCCAATCAGAGTGATGTCTGTCTTGCAGCCAGGAGACAGCCAATCAGAGCTCAGACTGATGGAGCGGCGCGTGAGGAGTGTGGCAGATAGATACACATTTGTGTCATTTTTAGGGGGAGATTGGAGATATCAGAATGCGCTTTTAATTATTTATTTATATATATATATATATCAAACATTATAACAAAACTAGTAATAATGCTGCTCAAAAGCATATGAAAAATGAAAAGCCTTTATATGGGTGTCCACTAATAAAGATACTTCTGCATCACAGAATTCAATAGGATGTTTGTGCTGCTGTTTTCCCACCAAAATGATGTCACTTCCTAGAAAATGATGTCATTAAGGCCTTTATTATTTACATTGTTATTTAGATTAACAGGAACTTTTCAATTAGAGAAAACAGAAAAAAGAAAATATTTCTAGATTTAATTTTAAAAGCTGCCTTTAGAAAACATGAAACACTGGGTTAAAAGTTGGGTTAAAAATGGACAAACCCTGTGAATGGGTTGTTTTAACCCAGCAGTTGGGTTAAATGTTTGCCCAACATGCTGGACAGTTTTATTTAACCCAACAATTGTTTAAAAATGACTATATGTCTGGCTTAAAATGAACCCAAAATTTGGAAATTAAAAATCAGACACATAATTAGCTACTAGAGGCAACAATAATAATCAAAAGGTGAACATTTATTAATAAGCAATTTAATAAATGTTTATTGTTTAATTATTATTCATCGAATGTATTAATACATGTTCATTTCCAACATACTTTGGGTTCATTTTAAGCAAGCAATACAGTAATTTTTAAACAATAGTTGAGTTAAATAAAACTACCCAGCATGTTGGGCAAACATTTAACCCAACCACTGGTTTAAAACAACCCAATCACTGGGTTTGTGCATTTTCAACCCAACTTTGGTTGTTTGTAACCCAGAGTGTATGTTTGCATGAAAGAAACCTAACTGATATGATTTCAAACCAAGAAAAAAATAACAACACCATGCTTAGCCTAAACTTCATTTACTTTGTCAGTCACAGCTATGCATCCAAACGCTTTAACAAAAGATCAATAAAACATAAAGCATTGTCATGGGAAATACATTCCCAGGATGATCATCACCAAAGCAGTAAGGGCGTCCAGATGTCTGAAGGTTAGTGGTTGGGTGTCCAGTTGAAAGTAATGAACTTCTCTTCACACAGGGGTGTAAATGTACACTAACACCACCACTAGAAGGTAGCAGTGACCCCAGTAAGGCAGAATATTCTCTCTGAGGAACCCTTGCTGCCGTCTGTGGCCTCCGGAGCCTCATGAACGGCTGCTGGTGTCGCTGCCTCTGTGGGTTGTTCCTGCGACAGAGCAAATATTCCCCTGTTCACATATGGATGGATTAACCATGCATCAGGTTCCAAAATGTTTGTTTTTTTTGCAGTGATGCTGCCGAAGAACTACTTTTGGTTCGCAGAAGAACCTATAGGGCAACAGTTCTTAAAAGGGACATGTCATGAAAATCTGACTTTTTCCATGTTTAAGTGCTATAATCGGGTCCCCGGTGCTTCTACCAACCCAGAAAACGTGAAAAAGGACAACCCAGTAACTTTGTTTTGGTAAGCCTTTCTCTGCAAGCAAGTGAAAAACAATTTTGCTCTCCTTGTGATGTACACTCTAAAAAATGCTGGGTTAAAAACAACCCAAATTGGGTTGAAAATGGACAAACCCAGCGATTGGGTTGTTTTGACCCAGCAGTTGGGTTAAATGTTTGCCCAACCTGCTGGGTAGTTTTATTTAACCCAACAATTGTTTACAAATGACTATATGTCTGGCTTAAAATGAACCCAAAATAGGTTGGAAATTAAAAATCAGACTCATAATTACTAGAGGCAACAATAATAATCAAAAAGATGAGCATTTATTAATAAGCAATTTAATAAATGTTTATTGTTTAAATATTATTCAAAAAAAGTATTAATAAATGTTTGTTTATTAAACATATTAATAAATGTTAATTTCCAACATATTTTGGGTTCATTTTAAGCAAGAAATACAGTAATTTTTAAACAATATTTGGGTTAAATAAAACTACCCAGCAGGTTGGGCAAACATTTAACCCAGCCGCTGGGTTAAAACAACCCAATCGCTGGGTTTGTCCATTTTCAACCCAACTTTGGTTGTTTTTAACCCAGCATTTTTTAGAGTGTAGGAATGGGATCTTTTTATAATATTACTGCCCCCTGAATCTGTATGTTTCCACCCACGGCCTCGACATTTTGTATTCGCAAGTGACAACGGTGTACCAGTAACTGACCTGATCACTGATCTGTTAACAGCTATCTATGATAGTAAACATAAGAGTCTCCATAAACTCCTGGCGTCTGATCCACTAAGGACGCAGTGGTGTAATTTTATTTATGAAGGGAATGTGTCCAGATGAATTCATATACCAGTGTGTGCAAGTCATTTTACACCAGACTGCTTTACACACGAGGGTCAGTAAAACAGGATTTGCACAGAAGTTGATTCTCAAAGATGGATCGATACCAACTGTTCATGATCCAATTTCAGATATATTTTGTGATTTATTTTATGAATGTGTGCTAATGTACTGTTAAATGTGTCTAAAGTTTTCTTACTGTATTCACAGAGACCAGAGCTATGTCATTACTTTCATTTTAACCCGAAAACGCGTGCAGTCTATAATTCATAAACGCATCTTCATTCTTATTGCGTCTCTCCAACAGCGTGTAGCTTTAGCCACGTTAGCCGTGCAGCACACTATCAAACTTATTCAGAATGGAATCCACAAAAACATCCACAAAATACATGCCATACCATGTGATCTGATACGCTGCATCACGAACAGTTTGTAATGATCCATTTTGAGAGTATATTTGCTGTGTGAGCTTCTCCTGTATTGTTTATGCCTCAGTCATGAGCTTGGTGACAGGGAGCATGAGCTCATTTGCATTTAAAGGTACACACACCAAATCAGCGCATTTTTTCTCCCACTTAAAAATCGGCAGTTAAAACATGGTATAATAAAAATCCATGGGGTATTTTAAGCTGAAACTTTCTGGGGACGCCTGAGACCTATATTACATCTTGTAAAAGGGGGCATAAGGGGCTTTTATTGTTAATGTATTAATCTACAGTAGCTACTGATATTTCATTTAAAGGACCTTCTCTTTTTTTTCTTAGTTTGAAGAACATTTTAATAATCTAACGAACCTTTTTCCACTACAAAGAACCTTTAAAGGTTCTTTATGGAACTTTCGATGCCAAAAAAGAACCTTTTTTTTTTTTTTTTTTTTTTTT
>RJVU01014363.1:4535251-4566847 GCA_003731715.1 Anabarilius grahami
TGGAAATCATAGGCTGTCTTAGAGAGAGAAAATAAGAGAAAGTGAAAAACGTACAAAAAGGATATTCTTAGTGTGACATCGGGGTTATTTTTATTTAAGATAATCTGAAGAAAATGTTTGCATTAAACATTATATTGAGAGTATATTTTTAGTTCTATGGAAGGAACCTGTTATATATGAAGACCTGTTATATAAACAAATTAACTTACTAGTCCTTAAAAAGTAACTTGGATTGCACATTAATAATAATATATAAATAGTTTATATAAAAAAAATATAATAATATATACATTTTATTTGTTCATGAACCAGTGATTTCTACATGATGAANNNNCTACATGATGGAAGTTTTTGCAGCAGCTTTAAAATGAATGAACACGTCACAATATTCCTCATTTAAATAATTCATATGCAGAATAAAGGGGCGGGGCCTGGTTGAGTTAGTTAGGAGTGTGTTGAAACTGGCAAGGGGCGGGGCATTCGCAAACACGCTCGAAGCGCTTGACCAATTACAACACACTGCTCCAGCCGACCAATCAGAGCACATTGTGCTTTTCAGAAGGAGGGGCTTCATAGAGACAGGAACTAAACAGAGCGTTACTGACAGACTGGGAAGAGAGGAGCTGCAACAATGGAGAATATGAGGAAAATAATCAACATTCAAGCAGGAAAACCTGTTCTAGTAAAACCAAGACTTTGTAAACGGGCATAATAGGTCCTCGTTAAAGCTCTCATGTGGAACCACATGGGTGTTTCTGTATAGCTGTAGCCATACTTAAAATTCCTATAAAAAGAAAAATCCAAACAGAAAGGATGCGTCAATAATTCAGGAAGCAGCTTCTGCCGAGAGGCCTGTAAACACAACAGGATCTTCACACCCGTCACTGTGAGAAGCGGCTCTGTGCCCTGCTGCACCTGCGTTAAGTCTCCAAGACTGTGTCTGCTGTGGTTTGGGCTGATATAGCAGCAAGACGCTCGATTAAAAACAGATAAACACGAGTCCCCTCACGTCCCATGGATCCACTCTTACTACAGAACAAGCCCCTTTCTAAGTGCAGGCATGTTTTCTTGAGAGTTCGGGGAAAGGACATGGCCAGCAACAGTCGGTCTCAAAATGACAGTGCCACGCTGAAATATTTATAATTGCCTTTATACTTTAAAAATTTAGGACTGTGGCTGACAAATGTTCTACAGCTTTAAAAGATATGGAGCTATTCATTTCTAATCCTCAAACATCCACAGCCCAAATTCAGTCAAACTATATAATAAATGAATGAATAAATAAAGCAGGCACTTTCCACGAATAAATAGAGATAGATAGATAGATAGATAGATAGATAGACAGACAGACAGACAGACAGACAGACAGACAGACAGATAGATAGATAGATAGATAGATAGATAGATAGATAGATAGATAGATAGATAGATAGATAGATAGATAGATAGATAGATAGATAGATAGATGGATCCCCCGCAACAGTCATGTTTTTAGGTCATTTCAAGTTTGATTTTGACATGATATAAAGCGGTGATATTTAAGTGGGTTAGCTGTTTACTAACTTTTTAATTAGTCTTCCCATTAACGCCATAATTTTGTTCGTTCACACTGGCTACGTCTGAAAACTTAGGCAGCTGACTTGTTGCCTCGCTGCCTTTTCTGGCAATGACTTTGTAGGCAGCGTTTGCATACTTGTGAGGCAGCGTAACAGTTTAATGAATCACAGTAAATAGAGCAAGCTTTGGTGAAAACTAAGCAAATATTTAATTACTACAATAGTAATTTCTCACTAAATGACATCAGAAGTGGAAAACATTGGTCATAAATGTACATTTACACACAAACTGACCACTAACTGCAACTTTCAGATGCCATCTTTATTTTTAAGCTCAGCTGTCACAGAATGGAAAGTAAAGGATTGTGGAACATCCAAGACTATTAGAATATGCTGCCTTCAAAAATTGATCAGATGAAGGTATCTAGGGAGATAGGAAGTGAAGCTAACTTTGGATTCGGACGTGCTTTGATGCCTTCCTACCTTGGAATGCGTCCTCCGAAAGGAGCATTTTTAAGATTTTGGATCCATCCACTGAGATGCAAGAAAGTAAGAGATGGGATTTATCACACAAACCAATCATATCCAATCATAGTGCGATGGAGGCATTGCCTCCTTTCCCCCATTCATTCTCAATTACCCCCATCAAACCAACCGCACACTTTAGGGGTTCTGTTAAATCTCAATGGGCTCAGGGGAGGCACGAGAGACTCTGACTCCTGCTGTACCTTTAAGTTCGTTCACGCCATGTTGTAATTACCGCAATGACGAGATCTCGACTTGTAAAAAGCGTTCACGTCCTCATAGAGCTCGTAATTATATCTTGTAAGATGGGGATTTTCTAAAAGAGCTCCTACTTGAGCCATGTGACCACTGTACCACCTGGCCTCTGCAGATTAATTTAGGCGTTGATAGTGTTGCCAAAGAAACGCATAATTCCCAGTCTAAGGAGGTGAATGGCTCTGAGTAGAATCAAGTGTTGTCATCTACGGTCATTACGATATGGTGTGAACGCAGCATATACCAGCGGGTGTCGCTGTTGGACAGTGTTACTTTAAAAAAATGACTGATTTATACACTTTTTAATGTTACATTTTGTAATATTTTATTATAATAGGTTTTATTTTTGTAATATGGATTATTTTCTTATTCAGTGTTTTTTGAGGAGGCACTGCCTCCCTTGCCTCCTCGGAGGAAACGCTCCTGATAGCCTATAACATAACTGTGGCTCCTACATTCACTATAAGATGACATGGCATAGGCATGTCATGTCGGGAAATGCCACTGACTGTCCATGAAGAGAGCAGATGGCATGTGTTCGCTGTAGGCGTTCAACTCCCAATGCTCACCGCTCTCCGCCTCCACTTATTTTACTGGCTTTTCTCTGCATCATCTTCCCATCCAAATGAGCAAATGGGAGACAGGGAAATCTCTTTTTTTATACCATCAGACATCATCTTGGCGATGCAGTATTTTAAATTTTTTTTCTGTGGTATCAGAGAGCAGCAGAATATGTCAGGGGTCTTAATTCAGAGAATTATTTATGCTGAGTGCTTTTGTTACTGCTGAAAAAATTGAAAATCCTAGGAATTCCCTTATGGTTCAGATGGAGTTTTCCAGATTTATTATTATTTTTTTTTTCAAATGAACTCAGAACACAGAAATTGTTTTGTTGAAGTCAATCCTTAAAGCCAGCATGAAACAGGAATTGTAACAGTCTTTTCTTCCCTACTGTGGAGGGTTATTATAGTTAACTAAAACTGAAACTAACTATAAAAAATTGTATAAAAACATTTTCGTTATTTGAAACAATATTTTATATAAAATATATATTTTATGAAACATGTTGAACTCTGCTAGAAAATCAAAACCATAAATCTAAACAAGTTGTGTTCCAAATTTGAGGTTGATATCTCAAAAAAGTAGCTTTCAGTAAGATTTTGTTTGGGTGCAGGACCAGCTTTCCCCATTAACAAAACTCCACTGGTGCACACAGTGATGGGATTTGTGATTTGCAGAGAGTTTTTTTCTCTCAAATATTACAAGCACACACACAATTTTTTTTATTACACACATACAGACCACACTCTGACATCCATAACAACACACCCACACAATTATAGCTGCACAATTCATCAAATTAGGAACAAAGTGAGTATTTGCTTTATATGCCAAACCTGAGAAAATAGCACCAGTCTTGCCAACAGAATGAAAGACTTTTAACAAAGATTGCATCATTTTATAGTTAAATATCCCTGGGATTAAAAATTGCAGTTTTAATGGATTTCAAAAGGGACATTTTTGTCCTTCAGGTCCTGAGAGGAACTATTTTGAGTTACTGATGCAAAATAGATTTATTAAAGGAAATGGGGGTGAAATAGTAAAATTCCAATTAAAATACACACCTGTCCCAAAATGTATGCAGTTGGCACTAACACAGGCAAAATTATCCAAAAAAACTAAAACAAAAAACAAAAACAAAACTGATAAAGACACAAGGGTTAATGTAGTTTAACTTGATGTACTAAAATAACTAAAACAAACATAAATATATATATATAAACAATGAAAAATAACAAAAGTACTTAAACTTTGAATTAAATTGAACCTGGAAAACAAAGCAAAAAATTGATTCAAAATATTAATAAAAACTATAATAGTATCGTAGTGATACTAAAATAACACTGCTACTGTGGCTGAATTTAAAAAATAATAATAATGATGTGCATGGATAAATCATTTAAATTGAATACTGCAAATATTCCATGAAAAAAATTAATTGGAAGGGGGAAAAAAAGGGAATTGTTCATTTTGATTTCGGTCATTTTAAAGGGACGGTTCTCCCCAAAGTGAAAATTCTGTCATCATTTATGTTGACTGAAACCCGTATGACTTTCTTTCTTCAGTGGAAGACAAAAGTAGATATTAACCTGAATGGAAGTCAGAAAACATTCATTTCCACTGCATCTTTTATCCATACAATAAAAGTGAATAGTGACTGAGTCTGTCATTCTCACTAACATCTCCTTTTGTGCTTCGAGGAAGTTATATGATGAGAGATTTGCCATTTCTGGGTGAACTGTCTCTTTATTTATAAGAAACATTGGATACATCTTCTTCTTAGGTTTATTAAAGTTTAATATTTTCTTTCAAAACGTTGCGGAAGAAGCTAAAAGCTCATTTCAACAGTCAAAACCTTTTTTTATTTTTTTTATGAAGTTTTAAAAGCATGTTTCCAACCCCATCTTTCTCTTATTTCATATTACTCCGACAGTCAAACCATTTTTTGTAGTACAAAACTATCACAACACTGTTTTCATCAGGTTGAAGTATTTAGTTGCAAAAAGCACATTGAGTAGAAAGTGTCAATTGAGATCAGTCTCATTATATGACCGTGACAGCAACAAAGAGGCCGACTGCCTTTACTTTTCAAGTAAACTTTCCCACTAACCTGCTAAACACCTGAGAACAAGACATTGTTGTGGCATTCTGCTCTGTTGTGCTTTATATAGAGACAAAGCAATAAAAAAAACAACTAATTCAATAACCTTTCACCTATCTGTGCATGTTCAAAACCAGATATTAGAGCCTCAAAATCTGGACCTTAATGTTGCTCTGCTCTGGATCCGCATCTGGACTGCATGTGCCCAGGTCAGCTGTAAGTGAAAGTCACACACATCTGAAATAGCGTATATAATACTTAGTGTACGTAAGAAATCAGAGAACATGCAATTATAATCAAGACTATACAAAATGAACATGTGAATAATGAACAGATATACAAATAATGAATGACGTGTAAGCTATCTTTAGACTAACTGAAACTAAAAGGTCTCAGTGTAGCTTTGAACTTAATGCTTGCTTTTTCCAGACTGATTGAAAAGGTCAGGCACTGCTTGATGGTTTTTGGTGAAGAAAAATGATGCCAGTCTTTTCCTGCCTCTGTTCTTCTCCGCTTTATTGCCATTCCGTCAGATGAGGGCATCCTGTAGCTTGAGATCTTAAAAGGTGGTGTAGATGTAGACGAAGATGACTACCAGCAGGTTGAGCACGGTGCCGATAATCCCCAGTATTGCCAGAATCCTCTCCTCTCGATCGTTCTCTGGCTCCTCCGCGATGGCCCGACACCTGTGATGATGGCCATGGGGGAGCATGTTTAATATCACTGATCCCCACCTCCAGGGGGAGCCACGCCTGCTGCGGAGAGACAGAGACATGAGTGAAGAGGAGATGTGTAAGACATACTACAATACAATGAGATTTTCACATTTTCTTAAAGGATTAGTTCACTTCAGAATTCAAATTTTCTGATAATTTACTCATCTCCATTTAATTTAAAATGTTCATGTCTTTCTTTCTTCAGTGGAAAAGAAATGAAGGTTTTTGAGGAAAACATTCCAGGATTTTTCTCCATATAGTGGACTTCGACAGTTACCAACGGGTTGAAGGTCCAAATGTCAGTTTCAGTGCAGCTTCAAAGAGCTCTACACGATCCCAGCTGAGGAATAAGAGTCTTATCTAGGGTGACGTATAGAAATACCACTGTAGGGCAAAAAACATCTCATTTTCTCCTCCAACTTCAAAAATCGTCCAACAACATTGTTTTATCTTTTTTTGTAAAGGCCGATTGACTTGCACGTCTTTGCACATTCACTTTGTAAACACTTGCTCTGTAATTCCGCCTACGTCACACTGTATGTCCTACGCCTTCCCTATTCAACTTACGAAACGAACGCGGTGCCAAGTTTTTTTAATTCCGTAAGTAGAATTGGGAAGGCGTAGGACATACAGCGTAAGCGTTTTGAAGAATACGGAAAGCGTAATCACGTGCAAGGCGATAATTTGTGTTTATAAATCATATACAGTTGTATTTTTTTCGAAAATGACCGATCGTATTCGCTAGATAAAACCCTTATTCCTCGTCTGGTATCGTTTAAAGCCCTTTGAAGCTGCACTGAAACTGCAAGTCCACTATATGGAGAAAAATCCTGGAATATTTTCCTCAAAAACCTTAATTTCTTTTCGACTGAAGAAAGAAAGACATGAACATTTTAAATGACATGGAGGTGAGTAAATTATCAGGAAAATTTTATTTGAAAGTGAACTAATCCTTTAAATCTTGCTTTGTTGGTGTAACCTCATTTATTTAGGTTGATTCAGTAACGTTTAACAATTGTAAGATGTTAAATAGTCATTATGATATTTGTCGAGATATGCATACATGAGTTGAGAAATCTAGCAAATTTTTAAATCATATGAAGCATTTTACATTTAGCCATATGACGTTCTGAAAATAGAAATCTCTGGGTTGTAGTTTCTGTCTTGTTTCACAAATTCACTTTTCCCCTCTAATCTGATGTGATCCACATGTCAAAGTGAATGTTTTATAATGCATGTTCAGCCAAATCACGAGCGGCCAGTTTTGCCACCTTGTCATTAAATGGCTAATCAGTTGGACAGGAACTGAACAGATGCACACGCTTTGAGGGCTTCCAGAAAATATGCCCGGCAAAGATCTTCCTAGGTGTTTGTTAACTGTTTTTTACTTTTTGTTTTCCTCACTGAAGATGGCTGGAGGTCAACAGCACTGAGCCAAGCAGCTGTTGCAGCAGCATAAGGACCCATGAGACCCTGTAAGACAAGGCTGTCACCCTCTCTCCACTCTGCTGTGGCTTAGCCATTCAGCGGTGAAACAGGATTATTTCCAACCCAATTAGGGGGGAATACAAGCGGCACCTCCTTGCTCTAGGCCCAGTCAGAGAGGCACTTGCACATGGCCTGAACGCCTTGCCAGGCACAGAGGGATATTCAACAACCCTGCGCAACAGCCAAATGGCTTCTAGAAATGAGGGGGAGTGAAAGAAACAACGAAAGAGAAACACAGGGAAAAAGGGGAAAGAGTATCTTTAACAAATCTTCGGAATACAGAGGAAATTTAGTCCTCATGTTTGGTTCATGAAATCATTTATATTATGATTAAACACTTGTTGAAATATCAACCACCAATAAGGGAATCAGACGATGAACCTAATTTCAAAATTGTACAGAAAACCTTCATATTCATATTCATACACCTTCAGAAACACTATTTATCTGTACAGCAGTCAAAGTCTAGATATTTATTTGCATTAGCAATGCATTGGCATTATAATTCAACATTTTCATGCTTTCAAGAAAATATGTGATGCCAAATCAATTGTTACACTGCTATGGCTATTTTCAGGGATGTTTTTGTGTGGTTTCTAAGAGGTTTTTAATAGCCAAGTCAAAAGAGCCCAACCACAAGTCTTATATTCTGGTGTCAAGGCCATTTTTATAATCTGTCAGGTGGAAATAGTACACCTGGCCACTTAAGAAAAGAAATAGCACACTTCATCTCAACAAGCTGCACGATTTGAAAATCATATAACAAGTTTCAATACTTAGAGTTTGGGGTATGTTGAAATCTCTTGGCAATAGTAGTAGTAGCAAAAGCAACCTAAAATGCCACCAACCTCAACATAGAGATATTCTTTTTTAGTCCTTGTAGCTCTACAAATAATAAGGGTACACTCTAAAAAATGCTGGGTTAAAAACAACCCAAGTTGGGTTGAAAATGGACAAACCCAGCGATTGGGTTGTTTTGACCCAGCAGTTGGGTTAAATGTTTGCCCAACCTGCTGGGTAGTTTTATTTAACCCAACAATTGTTTACAAATTACTATATGTCTGGCTTAAAATGAACCCAAAATAATAAAAAATCAGACTCATAATTACTAGAAGCAACAATAATAATCAAAAGGATGAGCATTTATTAATAAGCAATTTAATAAATGTTTATTGTTTAAATATTATTCAAAAAAAGTATTATTAATGTTTGTTTATTAAACATATTAATAAATGTTAATTTCCAACATATTTTGGGTTCATTTTAAGCAAGAAATACAGTAATTTTTAAACAATATTTGGGTTAAATAAAACTACCCAGCAGGTTGGGCAAACATTTAACCCAGCCGCTGGGTTAAAACAACCCAATCGCTGGGTTTGTCCATTTTCAACCCAACTTGGGTTGTTTTTAACCCAGCATTTTTTAGAGTGTACAATAACATGTATGGCTCTTTTATGTCAGGGCAGTGAGCCATGTGAAAACTGGAAGAACTCCAGTGCTGCGTTGAGTCACAATTTTTTAAAAAGCAAGCATGAAAAAAGTGGGGGTGGACGATTAGGCGAATGAAAGATGGGTCGGGTTGACTCACACTGTGCAAACCCAACAGCCTAAAACCACTGTCAGAAAAATCAGCATCATTCGATGATCTCAATGAGTCAACCATCTTGTTTTGTCCATTGTACTAAAGAGCTTCTAAAATTAATATAACACTAGTACAAGACAAAAACAGCACTAGTGCTTGATGCCAGATGAAGAGTTTGTACTACACTACTTTTTGCATAGTCCCAGCTACATATGGCAAATGACGAATCTATCTATTGTCGTTCGGCTGGCCGGTCTGTCTTTCTATCTATCTGTCTGTCTATCTACTGTATCTGTCAGTTCGTCCAATCTGTGACTGTACAACTTCAAAACTTTCCTGACAAACTTTCCTTAATACTTTCAGTCAATGAAAAGCTGAATTCAGAACATCATCTTCTTTCAGAAGCATCACTAAACTGACTGTGTGTGTGATCGAACAGGTTTAATCTGTGTATGGATTGCCTGTCCTAATCTACCCTAATAGTAATTGCAAAAACTCCAACATCTCCAGCTGGAATATTGAAAAGGCATCATCAATCAATCATAGCTTAAGCATATCGGGCCACAATACTGTGAGAGATTGTGAAAGGAATACAAAACAAAATTGCAGAGAGCATCTGTGTGCCGTCCGGAGATGGTGAGAAACCAGGCCAGAACTCAGTTTGAATTCAGAATGAATACTGAATACAGAAGTCCAGTGGTACACATTCAACTCAGTACACAAAGCATGCATTAGTGATAACCTTTCAGACATGCCCACATTACAAGAGCCACTCTGCAAAATTAATATTATAAGGGATTTCAAAGAGCCTGTGTGTATGTTTAATGTGGTTAAATATAGACCCTATATAGGCATGAACATAATATGCAATATGTAAAGATACATGTAATGAGAACCCACTTCCCAACATTAATGTACACTCTAAAAAATGCTGGGTTAAAAAAACCCAAGCTGGGTAAAATATGGACAAACCCAGCAGGTTGGGTTAAAAGGCACCTATTATGCCCTCTTTCACATGATGTAATATAAGTCTCTGGTCTGGTCAAGTTTCAGCTTAAAATACCCCACAAATTTGCCCCTATTTGGGGGTGAGCAAAAACACGCCTTTTACTATATTACTATATTGCTGGCTAAAAAAATAAATCCAAAATTGGTTGAAAAAAATGGCTGGGTGAAAACAACCCAATCCCTGGTTTTGTCCATATTTAACCCAGCAGTTTTTAGAGTGTATACACTACACTGATGTATACAAAAAAAAAAATTGTAGTTTTTACAAAATAATTTTGGCAGCTGTGGTTGTTTACAGAACAAACGGTAAATTTTACAGTATAAAACTGTATTTTACAAAGAAAAAGATTTGAATGTAAACCAGTAAATTGAGCAATGCACACTACTACTCAAATCTGTTTTGTACCTTTAAAAAAGAGAAAGCCACATGAAGAATCAGAGTTCAACACAAATAGCTTTTCCACGAGTATATACTAATATAAAGACCGTGCAAAGAGTCATTCACGCAAACACCATCATGATAACCCACAAAACTTACATAATGCAATAAACATTCATTAAACAACAGAAGATGTAACATAAAACCCTAATGTACGTAACAGATAAAAACTATTAAGAAACATGATTTTTTTAAACAAAATACTTTCAAATGTGGAGTGTCACAGGGAATTGTGGGAATATCAGTTTACAGTTTTTGACTGTAAATTATACATTGATTTGTTCTTTTTTTACTTCTAAAAATTGTAAAATTGACAGTATTTTGCTGTGAAAATTACATAAAATGTCTGGTTAGAGCTTTTAGTGTTTTTCCCTGTATATAGTACGGGAACTTATTGTTTTAATCTATTAAAAAAAGAGCGTTTTCACAATATTTTACCGTTAAAATCACATTCATTTTTTACAGTGTAACATTTAAATCATGTTAAACAAAATGGAAACGACAGGATATTATTCTTTTCTTTGTTTGAATGTTTGAAAAGTTTACAGTAAAGGAGCAGTAGGGTGTCATTTCCAAAGAAATGTTCACACAAAACATGTTTTTCCATTCCACTGCACTAATTTTCCATTGATTTTCAATGTAAACACGAGTTAGATGGATATGTTTGACCTCTGTGCTTGCGTCTTTTGCGGCGTCTCGCACATGGCAATCCAGCTAGTAATTTTGTTGTTCTAGGAATGTTTTGAGAACATTATTATATATTCTGGTAATGTTTTCAGTTTGTTTTCAGTACTGTTTTCATTGTTAGAACATTATCCCCTAACAAGTTTTTAGCAGGGGGTTTCCCATCAGGCACTGTATGTGGACTCGTCGCTCAGACGTCAAATTTTGGTTGACGTTTAAACCCAACATTTCTTTGACATCAAGCCCTATCATCATTAAAAACCTCCAAAAACAGCATTCCAAGCTTCACTGTCATATGTGTATATTCTTATTGAGATAAAAGAGGTTTAGATGTTGATGTCTGTTTGAAAGTAATAGTTCAGTTTGATGTCATCATTATGGTGATCAGCAGTTTGACTCTTGACTTTGCCATGTTAGTTTTTCTTTGGCTGCTGTAACTGTTTGTTATGGCAAGTGCAGCAAAAGAATCCCAGAATGTATTGCGGCATGAAGAATGTCACCATTGTTGAGATTCCTATGTTGAATCTTGATGTCTGTGTTTAAGTGGTTCAGTATTTTAAAATGTTTAGTGTACAATGTGTTTTTAAAATTCTACAGATTATCTGATTAAAACAATGCTGAATCTAATACTGTAGAACCACAGAGTTGCTATAAGAAATAGTGTGAAATTAATACCATAGATTAGACTAGGATGAAATCAGATAATCTTCTAATCACAATTCTTTTACTGTACTTGCCATAACAAACAGTTACAGCAGCCAAAGAAAAAGTAACACTGATCACCATAATGGCGACATCAAACCGAACTACTACTTCAAACAGACATCAACATCTAAACCTTTTAATCTCAATAATAACTTTTATACACATATGACAGAAAATCAGTCTAGTTTGTAAAAAGGGAAGCTGGTAATGCCATTGTTGGAATTGTTTAATGACGTTGGAGCCTGGCGTCAAACAAATGTTGGGTTTAGACGTCAACCTGATTTTTATTTTCGACCAGAATTTTGACTCTGGATGAGATTAGTTGATTAGACCAGTGGTTCTCAACCCTGTCCTGGGGACCCCGCACCACTGCACATTTTGTATGCCTCCCTCATCAGACACATCCAATTCAACTCTTGCAATCTCTACTAATTTGCTGATGACTTGAATCATGTGTGTTAGATGAGGAAGACATGCAAAATGTGCAGTGGTGCAGTGGTCCCCATCAACAAGTAGCCAACATCATCTGATCACATTTTCTCTTGCTGTTATTTCCATAACAAACACAGTTACAGCAGCCAGAGAAAAACTAACATTGAAAAGTCAAGAGACAAACTGCCCAACTAAAGCAAACACTGAGCACCATAATGGTGACATCAAACCAAAGTATTATTTTTAATAAAACATCAACATCTAAACCTCTGTTAATTCTCAGTAAGAACTTTTTTACGCATATGACAGAAATGGTTTATAATAAGTGAAGCTGGTAATGCTGTTTTTGGAGTTATTTAATGACGTTGGAGCTTGACGTCAAGCAAAGGTTGGGTTTTTACTTTCAACCAAAATGTGACGTCTGAGCAACATTTGAGTCCACATCCAATGCCCAAAGGGAAGCTTCCTGCTAAAAAACATTTTAAGAATGTAGAGGATAATGTTCTAACAATGTTACCGCTAAACATTTTTAGAATGTTTTTAGAGAATATTATCCTACCTTTTAGCAGAACATTCTGGGAACAAAAATAAATCTTGCAGCTGAAAAAATTACCAGAACATTAAAAATGTTTTAAAAACACAGCGCCCAAAGGAAAAGTTCAACTTAAAAAAAAAGAAAAAAAACATATCTCTAGACCTTGCGTTCCACTGACCTACGGCTCGCATTTTTAACTGCAAAATACTGACATTGACTGTAAAGTTCTGATTCTTTATAGTTCTTTTGTGCTTTAATCTGTTTAAAACATTTGTTCACTTTACACAATGATTGTGTATTGTTTTATTGTATTTAAATGTTCTTTTTTTAATGAGAAAAACGTTATTAAACCTGTTTGGAGGAAAGTTTGATACCATCACATGCCAGGTCAAAACAAACAAAACTTTTGCGCCCACCACAATCTGATCATCTATCAATATTGTTTCTAAAATTTGGCACTTAATAATGTAATAAATCATTTACATGTGTTATTTTTGCAGATGCATTTGTTGTTTCTCATTTGTGGAACACAAAGGAAGATAGATGAAAGATGAGAGGATGGTGGAGAAGTATTCCATGCTACACTTCGACAGCCACTTTACTGGGTTCTCATGTCCCTCAGGTCTCCGTAAAAGAGCTGATGGGTTTCTGCAGCTAAAACTGTGTGCTCGGTGTTGAGATGAGTCTCTGGGTTCGCACCTGGTCTTTTCTTTCTTAACAGTCCTGATGGAGTGTCAGTACAGTAATGGCTCATCTTGACCTGTGTGTAATAATCCCCATATAAACTGATATTATATTTCCACCCTTATTTCTGCTATGATTATGACAAAGTGGTGCAACATTGGACAGTTCTGCCCCAGATAAGCTGTTACCCCTTAAAAGTCGCTTTCCCCTTAAAGTGTATTACATAAGACAAGATAAATAACAGGTAAGAGCACTTAAAATAGAAATGCATTCAAAACTCCTCTATAATCTGAATCCAGTACTGTCCATCTAATGGTTAATATTTAAACATGTTTTCACTTTTACCTTTTATTTAGTTTAGTTTAGAGAGTTTTTTTTAAAGTTTTTTTTTATAAAACTAACTTACTTTTGTCGCTCCAAACTTTCTACCCGCCCCAAAAAGACATTTAACAAAACTCAGAAGTGACTCATTCTGAAGAATCGAGTAGTGTCTGAGGTTTATTTTTGATCTTAACAGTTTGTGCAGCACATTTCTGTGCAGATTGTTTCGTGAACCTGTCACAGTATAAAAGGCTGTGGCTGTTCTTCAAAGATTGCATTGCAAACTATATTAGACCTAACAGCAAAGCGGCCAGTCAGTAAACATGATTATACTTTTGACATGCAAATTATGTGTTTACATAAGTAATAGAAGCCACAACAGGCTAAATAAGCATGCAGAGAGATGGTGGAAAATGGCTATGAAAACTAAATTCTGTCTAACATTAAAAAAGATCCCCTTAAACATACAAATCTATATAAAGTTTTGAGTCTGATTCAGATTTCCATAGCATGTGATTCTTCTGAAGCATGGATCACGCTACTAAGTGTCCTCAGGCGATATAAAACATTTTTCAGGAAGTAAAAATGAGCAATTACTTCCTCACACAATCTGAATTATCCACAGACCCTTAATGACTGTATAAAAACGTCTCTATCTATTGTGAATGGCGAGCAATCAGACAACTCCATGTCACTAATAATCAGGAAGTCTGAAGTGGTGCCAAGCTTCCAGAGGCACTAATTGGCACATAAATCAATCAAAGTAATTAATAGACTTCAGCTTCACTGGATATGTGCCCTTATTCTCATTCATTTAGTGCCATACATAAGCCCGGGTTACTGTCGGTGCCCAGACATCCAATGCAGGCAAAAATAGCTTGGCATGAAGATAAAGTCACAGGAAGAGCAGGATGAGAAATGACCAGCTCTCAAACTCTTCAGATAAAAAGACTCTTGTACAGCATGCTCAATATTTGCATTATAGATTTTAGTCATTTGGTTTTATGTTTGTGAGTCCCAACAACAGTCTGACATGGAGACCTCTTAAGCCGAAAGACCCAAAATAGCAAAGTCTTCTCCCTAATGGACCGTCTATGGCCCAGTTCTGTCTGCCTTCAAAGTGACCGAGCCAGTCTGCTCCCTCTGACCAGCATGTTGGGGACATTCCAGGTCTAGATATCCCTAAATACTGCTGTCTCAAAACCAGGTTGGGCTCACCTCAACAAAACTCAGTAACACCTTCGCAGAAAGTCATTTCAACTTTTGAATCACCTAAGCCTTATTCGAAAGGTAATTGTTTCTCTTGTGGACGTCTGTAAAAATACATTTGAATGGCACCTCAGTGATAAAACTCATGCATTCGGATGGCGATTTATTCATGGTGGAGGAGTGAGTTTTGTGATCCTACGAATCTGGGAACGCACTGCTCACGTGGTCAGTCACATGATTGTCAGCTGCTTGGAATAATAAAAACAAATATTTAAAATAATAGGAAATAATATCCTATTTATTATTTGATTACTTAAATCTCCTGTTAAAAAAATGGGAAGACAAGACACACCATAGTGAAATGATTTTCTGTCTTGCATTTTATCTCAAAATGATATATCATTGTTAATGCAGCATTTTCTATTTTTAATTTATATAACTATATATAATACATATTTTAGTATTGTATTGCATACCTGTTGCTGCCACAATTTTGCCCCATGTTTACGACGTTTTTCTCATTCTCCTTTTTGTTTAAAAAGGAGAATGAGAGTTAACAGCTCCCACTTGCTAAGATGAGCGGGGATGAAATATTTTTCTTATAAAAATGTTTTCAGTTATCGTATGGTTCTCCACAGCGCATGGTCAAAAAGGATTTAAAGGATTAGTTCACATTAAAATGAAAATTACCCCGAGCTTTACTCACTCTCAAACCATCCAAGGTGTATGACTTTCTTCTTTCAGACGAATACAATAGGAGTTATATTAATAAATATCCTGATGCATCCAAGCTTTATAATGGCAGTGAGTGGGATCAACGAGTATGAAGCTGAAGAAAGTGCATCCATCCATCATAAACGTACTCCACACGGCTCCGGGGGGTTAATAAAGGCCTTCTGAAGTGAAGAGATGCATTTGTGTAAGAAAAATATCCATATTTAACAAGTTATAAAGTAAAATATCTAGCTTCCACCAGACCGCCTTCCGTATTCAAATTATGAAAAAAGCGTAACTGGCGTCACGTCAAGTCAGGATGCATCAGGATATTTATTAATATAACTCCGATTGTGTTCATCAGAAAGAAGAAAGTCATATTCACCTAGGATGGTTGAGGGTGAGTAAAGCTTGGTTTAATTTTCATTTGAAAGTAAACTAATCCTTTAAACAATTAATTTTGAATTGATCTCTTCTTATAAACTTGATGTGAATTCAGACAGGAATTAAATTACCACACGACCTTGGTGTTTTGTCAAAAACAGTAGATAATTCGGCCCGGGATTTTTACGTAAAAACACTGACATTCTGGATTCAGACAGCAATAAAATCACAGATTAGCGACTGTAAATGTTGAAAATACCTTATGCTCCCATCAGAAACAATTAGCATACAAATATGGCTTGTGAAACACAAATTTCTCTATCGTCCTCCATCAGTCCTGTGATGGAGGCTTTTGAAACAAGTAATTTGTTAAGCCAATTTTAAAAAATGGATATTATTAGAAATAGAATAACTCAGTGATTCTACAAAATATGGATTATTTCTGAGTAACAATAAATAAAATAAAGCTGACATATGAAGAGGACAGAGAGGTGCGGTTATAGAAAGCCCTTACATGGACATGGTTTGGGCGTGCTTTATGCAAATTTCTAGCTGTACGCACACGCTCATTTACTGTAATCAAGATTCATCAACATTTGAACGAGGTTCTGAATCATTTTATGTGTTCTGTATGCATCTTGAACTTTTGAATGCAAACTTTTTCTGAGCATATAAATATGCATTGGGCCCATATGCATTTTACATTTTGCATTCCTGGGACAGACCAGCGCATGTGTGCAAAAAACGCTCTAGGAAAAATTTTTGCTTCTAGATAATTAGATTAATTCTGAGGGGAAAAAAGAAATGCAAAAAAGAAAAAAAGAAGATTTAGGAGTGGAAGACAATGAGAGTAATGATTATGAGGGAGT
The DNA here is from genome assembly GCA_003731715.1 of Anabarilius grahami. Lineage (NCBI taxonomy): Eukaryota > Metazoa > Chordata > Actinopteri > Cypriniformes > Xenocyprididae > Anabarilius > Anabarilius grahami. The sequence continues at coordinate 4,552,020 of RJVU01014363.1, forward strand.
AAAGAAAGAAAAGAGATGGCAGCACACAGAGAGACAGAAATCCACCCACTGCATGGGAATGACGAACACTGAGTTTTGGGTGATTGCGTAACAGGAAATAATGAGATCACTATGGGTCACTGAACCGAGACCATGCTGAAGACCTTCAGGCTTGCAGAAAGTGAGAGAATTTCACGACGAGAGTCCCTGTAGAAAACACAGTCTGATTGACACAAGTTTAAACCTTTTCTCACTTTTAGCTAGAGAAGAGCCTCTTGTATTTGTCAGAAGGCAATTGAAAGCATGTGTTAATGTGAGTGTCATGAACACATTCACTAATGTGTCCATAATTTGCAGACCACTTACTCACATGCTTCACAAACACATTGCTCTCTCTCTGTCCCTGTATCTCAGCCGTACACCCACACACACAGATGATGATTCACACTGCTATGGTACAGTGAATACTTCTGGATTGACTCCTTCTACGAATTAATATCTTTTTTATTATTTATTTTTCCTGAGGATAGCCTGTAATGTTAGTATAGCTTGCATATAAATTTAAACATTTAGTTTTTATGACCGTATTCAATCATCTTTCTGAACCAATTTGTCTTTTTGCTAACATGGATTTAAGACCTGGCACTTAATTCTTTTTACTAGTTTAAATTTTATTGGCCTGTTTTATATTTCAACTTTAGTTCTTCACAGTTCACAGTTTTGTGGGGTTTCTGTTAAAGATGACATCTAGAGTGATTTTCAACTGTGCCAATTCACATACAGTATTACTGTTGTTTTGGGTTAAAGTTGTTTATGTTTAGACTGTAACCTTTAGAAGAGAAGAAACATTTTCATGGACCGTAACTCTAAACCTCTCATTCAGTTGTCTTTGCTTTAGTTTCAGTCATAACTTAGTTGTTTGTGACTAAGCATTTTATTTGACTAGCATGTAAGCCATAGAAGTTAACCTTAATTCCGCCTGTGCGTGTGTAGCCCCTCCAGTTCGCACCTACCCTCTCCAAGCGGGACGTAAACCCGGGCCCGTCGGCATGGGCGTCGGACGCTCTAACAAGGAGGCTAAAGGCTGCAACCTCTAGCGTCAGTCGCTGAGATCAGGGGAGTGAGGTTTACTCGCACAGCTCTTACTAGCATACGTCTGTTACACATGGGATGACAGGCGTTCTCCATCGGTTTCGATCCGCGGCGACGACTTCAGCCTCATCCCATGGAATGCTGACTGCTAGCAAGTCGTCAATAAAAGTCCATCACTAGGTGATTTTCGGTTGTCCTTGTTTTCGTTTGCCTTGTGCAGGCCAGCAGAGCATCTCCGTCTTGGTTAGTCATTGGTCGGGGAGGCGTAAGATTTGTCCGGCGAAACGAAAACGGAGTCTGGTGACGGTCGTGGAGAGGGGTAGGGCACCGGCGCGACGGTATACATGGTCATATACATTCGTAACATGGTCCGGGTAAATGATCTTGAGGATGTGTCAGAGACATCAGAGATGGAAAACATCCAACTTTTGAGTGATAGCTTCCATCATCTTTCAGGTTTCGCACGTGTAGGTCACCGTCAGCACAACGATCGTGGCCAGGAGCCGAAGTTTAATCTGCAGGGAGAGGGAGGGAGAGATTGGACGAAATCTTTGGAGCACAGCAAATGCCTTGCTGATGCGGCAGGCAATACCTCACGCTACATCGCCGTCCAAAGAGATGATGCTGCCAAGATAAGTGAAGTTTGGCACTTCCTCCACCTGTAGCCCACCAATGGTAATCGGGACTCTCGAGTTTGCGTAACCAATGCGAATGACTTTAGTCTTCTGTCTACTGATTCGGAGTTCGGCGCTGTCCGCTTAATTTTTTAGGGCCATAGTGAGATCTCGTATGGCAACTTGGGTCGGGCCGAAAAAAACGATATCATCGACAAAGTTGAGATCGGCAAGGAGGAGGTTGCCACCTGTCCAGAGTAGGCCGATGTGTAGGCGGTCGATGGAGGGGCGGCCGTCCAAGACTCTTGCTGTCGTGTACGGATGGAAGAAGGGGTAACGAATTTCTTCACATTCGAAACTGGCGTATGACAAGGTTGCGTGCTCTCGACTGCCTACACATCGGCCTACCCTGGAGCCAAAGAGGTTATTTTTGTGAAAAGATTGTATTCGCTATTACATTTTATATATTAGCTATTACATTTTGATGTTTTCCTCACATAACCAGCTCCATATGTTGGGCTTTTCTGACATAGTAAACTTGCTCGGTAGCTCACCTGATACAGTAGGGCACTGCAACATTTTTTGTGGTTTTTTTAATGGTCTTAACCATTTTAATCACAAATAACTGGTCAGGAAATTAGCATAAATTGCACAAATAAGCCATTCTGCAATATTCTCCTGTACTCCAGCCTTAAATGACTTTTCACAGTGAAGCAGCTCACCAATACCAACAGCTGAAAAGTTTTCCCTTCCTCCATGCTTCACTGTGGTAGAGATGCATTTATTATTTTTACAGAACTGATATTTGGGACATGTTAGGTCTAATTGAACAGCCAATTTAATAGTTATGATCATTCAAGAACCTTCACAACCCACATCACAGTTTTGCATAAAATGTTAAAAATCAATATGGAATCATTCAAATAATGAACAAGTGTGCTGCTTAAAGGGTTAGTTCACCCAAAAATGAAAATTCTGTCATTAATTACTCACCCTCATGTTGTTTCAAACCCATCAGACTTTTGCTCATCTTCAGAACACAAATTAAGATCTTTTTAATTAAATCTGAGAGATTTCTGTCCCTCCATAGAGAACTAACGCACCCCAGAATGACCTAGAAAGGTAGTAAAGACATCATTAAAGTACTCCAGTGGTTTAACCTCCATTTTATGAAGCGACGCGAGTGCTTTGTTTGTGCAAAAAACATAATTTACCACTTTACTTACAAAGTTTTAATTTCCAACGCGCGTTCACGAGAGCATCACAATGTTGTGTTGATGCGAGAGCAGACGTTGTTGCGTGAACGCACATCTGAGATTAACATTTTCTAAATAAAGATTTTTTTTTATTTTTTTTTTGCACAACCAAAGCATTCACGTCGCTTTGTAAAATTGAGATTAAACCACTGGAGTCACATAGAGTACTTTAATGATGTCTTTACTACCTTTCTGGGGCTTGAAAGTGGTAGTTGCGTAAACTGTCAATGGAGGAACAGAAAGCTCTCAGACTTCATTAAAAATATCTTCATTTGTGTTCCGAAGATGAACGAAAGTCTTACGGGTTTCAAACGACATGAGGGTGAGTTATTAATGACAGAAATTTCATTTTTGGGTGAACTAACCCTTTAACTTCAGTCCTGGATCCACACATATGAGGTGTAGACCAAAAAATAAAAAAAATAATAAAATCCATTCAGAAGTAATGCAAGATGTCACTTTTAAGCCTTATAACTTAAAGAAACACTACATCCCTTAATAAAATTCCCATTCTGTGGAAACAGATTTAATTATCAAAACAATCTTTTGTATTTCTCACAGCACTAAATCAATCACTCAAGCTCAGTGACCACTGCTCAACCCCTGACCCCACGACCTCAAGAAATTAATATTATTAATTAAAGGGACAGTTTGTACAAAAATAAAAATTCTGTCCTTTACTCTTTCTCATGTCAAAACTGTACTATTTTGTTCTTACATAGAACACAAAAGAAGATATTTTAAAGAATATTTTTGTATATATGTTTTTGTATATATTGAATAGGTTTGGAAGAGTTAATTCTTTTAATTCTTGCACGAACTATCTCTTTAAGAACCTGAAATGTCTTGTGGAGCTCATTACTCACCACACATTGTACCAGTGGGAAAGCAGAAACTTCCCGTCCTGTTTTCTATTCCAGTGTTGCATCCATGCCTGCAGGACCTGAAAGAACTTGTGAAAGCCCCACACGGCCCCGCTCCTGCTCCTTTCTTCCGTCTGGTCCAGTTCTGTCACTCTTATTACCTCCCTCTGGTTCTTAAACAGTCCCTCAGCGTTCAGACTGAAGCTCAAATTGTTTCTAGAAACAATCACTACAAGCTTGTTGGAAGTTCCGAGTGACGAATCTGGTTGACGGTGGTGTTATTTTTGCTGTGAATAGAGTGAACATGAAACATGCCTAGGTTCATTAATCTTTTACTGCAACTGAGTTTGACGGTCCTGCCGTCCTCGTCTGCCGAGGGAAGTGTTGTCCAGCTGAATGTCCAAGATATCACAATGCAAGTTCCCTGTGAAAATCAGTTTCAGAGTCTGTCTCAAAGAGTTATGAAGACGTCGCCTGTATTGCAACAGCTAACTGGACGTCCTGGTCCAAGAATGGAAGACCGGCCCTCTTTCAACTGGAAAGCAAATCAAGTAAAAGGAAGAACAGGACAAGTTCAAAGGTCAGAGGCCAAAAAGCCGTGCAGTTAGTTTCAGAAGAGAGCAGGAAGGACGTTGGGAGGAGAGAGTACCATTTTGCTCCGGCTTTAAATATTGAAATCCCATCTGACAAATCGTCCAAGGGAATCACAGTATTCACAATCAACGTCCGGAAGACTTCCTGAATTTGTCTTCAATGTCTCCTGTTTCAGACTCATCCGGTTTCAGAATCTTTTCAGTCCCATTTTTAATTGCGTTCAGGTATTTTCTTCCCGACTTCATGTATTTTGTCTGGCATCTTCCCTCCCTCCTGAGCTCTCAGTGTTGCTCAGAGCCGCTCACTCCATCTCTCTCTCTCTTGCTTTCTCTCAATCAGTTACTTTCCCTCCTCCCGCGCTCCTGGTCTCCTCGGTGTTGCTGTCTGTATCCTCCTCTTCCTCGCTCTCTCCTCCTCCTCCCTCGGTCCACATGGAAGCTCCCAGAGCGAAGGACAGTAACAGACTGAGTTCATTCATCAGTGGCTACAAAATCACTCATGCACACAGAACAGAGAAATATATAACACTTGAATGTGATTTCAGACTGAAATACGACCAAAAATATTCACAGAGTTTCTTATTAAGAACCATTTAATGCCTGTATGAACTCCTAAGGACATTCATGGTGAAAATACTGAGATCCTTCAGGTCCTTTGGCTCAAAAACTCTTTTCAGCTAGATGGTGACCCATTTTAAAAGGCAATATTATTTACACATTTACACAGAAAAATGAGGGAGATTTTTGCAGCTTTATTCGGCTAAATTAGCTTCTATTTATGTTTGGGGTGCACGATCATACAGACATGTCGTGATGGCCTGACTCAGCCTTACACACATTCACACACATGCACATCATCTCTCATGGTTGCGTTTTCTTGCTTCTGACTTAACCCATAATCCAACAGTAGCCAGTTGCTTAGCAACTGCCTCCAGGGAGACTTTTTCTGCATCAAAAGCAGCCTGGCCAAGACATGTGAGTCAGAAACCTAAGTATGTAGTGAGGGAGAATGTGGGAGGAATAAAGAGAGTGAGGGATAGATAAAGCTGACACAGAGAAGACAGAGTCATAACATATGTCTGAATAAGAGAACTCATGAGGAGGAGGCGGAGTCATGAACAATCCCATACAAAAAAAAAATATATATTCACTCTCTTATTTTTAGAGGAGAGGCTGATGAAATATTCACAGGCTGCAATGCAAGACATTGCAACGGCAAACCCAATGCTCTTGCCCAAAGCGTACAGTACAGTACCAGGCTGAGAACCACAGATCGTCTGACATCTCAAACTGTAAAATTTGCTGAGTTGTATAGAAAAAAAGTTGTCTTTGTAATTGAAGTAACGTTTCAGTTAGTGCCTCTAAAAAAATCTCATGCAGTGTAAACATCAAGTGAAAAGTAATATTTTCCTTACATCATTGTTCATAAGGTATAAAAAGGATTAATTCATAAATATCATTAAGATTTTGGGGAGTGAGTCACATCACATGACCTTTTATACTGTACAACTTGAACTAATCTTGCCTTAAAGCTCAAATGATCTAATATTTTAAGAGTCTTATTGAACTTTTAAATGATTTTATATTTTTTTCTGCATGTTTTTTGAATGTTGGGTGCATCACATGAACAAAGTTTTACAAATGTGAAGAAATTTTTTTTCTAATAAATAATATATGATTGTGCCAAACTGCTTAATGAAGAAGATTAAGCCTTAAGAATTTATTCTGTTAATTTATCATGACATAAAGACAATTGTATCATGCTGATTTTTTTTTTTTTGCTTTAGTCATAGTCATCGATCGACTCATGGTGTATATGACTTTCCCTTCATGATATGATACATTTTTCAACTGTATTATTAATCCAAATACATACATAATCTATACAAGTTCATAAAAAGTGAAATACATGCAGTGACTATTTATGATACATTTTTAATCTGGTAGGTCTGAAAATGACTAAGTGGTTTTCAACAGGACAGTAAAACATAAAGAGTGATATGACAGCATCAGATGGAAGATGAAGTCAGTCATTTTTCATTAAGTCATTAATTACTGAAACATTTAGTTAAGTTAGTACTGAAGCCAATTTCTGCCACATTAGAAAAAAAATCATGCTTTGGTAAATGATAATTATGAGATAAAAAAGTAAATTATGACAATTATGAGATAAAGTCAAAACTTAAAGTCAAAATTATGAGATATTTATAGTTATAATATTGAGATAAATGTCAAAATTATAGTCAAGAAAAAAAAGTGATAATTATGACTTAGTATGCCATAATTTTGACAATTATGAGATAAAGTCGAAACTAAAAGTCAAAATTATAAGATAGTCATAATAATGAGATTACAAAAATCTGAATTATAGTCAAGACTGACAAAAAAAATAGTAATGAGATAAAAAGTGATAATTATAACTTAATATGTCATAATTTTGACATACTAAGTTATGCAATTATGGAAGCTTGTTTCCACCATGAAATAATAATAATAAAAAAGTAATTGTGACCTTTTTATCAGAATTGTGAGATATGATCTCACAATTGCGAGTTACAAAATCTGAATTGCGTGACAAAAATTCGGACTTTTTTATCAGAATTGGGAGTTTATATCTCACAATTCTGACTTTAAAACACGCAATTGCATATTATAAAGTAAGAATTGCGAGATATAAACTAAGAGTTTAAATCTCACAATTCTGAGGAAAAAAAGTCTCAATTGTGAGATAAAAATATCGCAATTACCATTTTAATTTTTTTATTTAGACTAAATAGACTAAATTTTGATATATAAGTAATAATTGACAAAAAATGTACCTCATGTCAATGACTTTTTAATCTTATAATTTTGTTTTAGCATGTCTTAATTTTGCCTTTTTATCCTATAATTATGACTTTTTATTATGATTTACCAGATCATGATTTTTCTTCTCTTGTGTTGGAGATGCTAACGAACTCTCCAGCCTGGCACATGACGTTTTCACGTTAACTGATAGGCCTATTCTCGTGATTTCACAGCTGATCTTCAAGCGGAGATCATTTTTTAATTTTAAAACTCTTAGGCTGATTGTATGTGACCCTGTACTGGCTTTATACTGAAAGACCTCTTTGATGCCACGCTGTGAAAAATGTGAATGGAGAGCGAGCGACACAAAGTGAGGAAACATGTCAGAGTGTGTTGAGCCTGAGGACTGAGTTTCCCCTCATAGTGAATGTGTGTGTCCATCTCCCTCCGAGAGATTCAAAAAGCATGTAGGCCACAGAAAATGGCTGTCAGTTCATTCTACCCAAGCGAGATGGGCTTGCTTTACCCCAGGCTCTCCAAACAAACTAAAACATCCTGAAATTGAGCTAACCACAATCACGCCTCGCAGCGCTACTGTTCAGAGATGGTCTAAGTCGCCTTAAATTGTTGGTACATTTTGACTGACATGATGAGATGAGACAAGGGAAAGCGAAGTGAAAGAAGCCATAAAAACAGCACTGTATGAGGTCTCAGAAGCATGTTGATTATAATGACCGGTATCATGAACACACCGTGAGGTGATCTATACACTCACTGACTAATTGATTTCCTTGGACACAGGAATAATTTGTGACAATTAAACACTGATCTACAGACCGTATCAATCAATGCAAAAGCTCATAATACCATTAATCCCACACAGCATGGATTATATTGGCTTGTTCAATTGACTGTAAACAGATATCCTGCTGAAAGAGGCCACAGCCACCAGTGAATACAGTTTCCATGAAAGGGTGTACATGGTCTGCAACAATGCTTAGGTAGGTGGTACGTGTCAAAGTAGCATCCACATGGATGGCAGGACCCAAGGTTTTCCCAGCAGAACATTACCCAAAGCACACACACTGCCTCCGCCGGCTTGCCTTCTTCCCATAGTGCATCCTGGTGCCATGTGTTCCCCAGGTAAGTACGCACACACACCCGGCCATCCACGTGATGTAAAAGAAAACATGATTCATCAGACCAGGCCACCTTCTTCCATTGCTCCGTTGTCCAGTTCTGATGCTCTCGTGTCCACTGTTGGCTCTTTCGGCGGTGGACAGGGGTCAGCATGGGCACCCTGACTGGTCTGCAGCTATACAGCTCCATACACAACAAACTGATGCACTGTGTATTCTGACACCTTTCTATCAGAACCAGCATTAACTTCTGGAGCAATTTGAGCAACAGTAACTCGTCTGTTTGATCGGACAACATGGGTCAACCATCAATGAGCCTTGGCCGCCCATGACCCTGTCGCCGGTTCACCACTGTTCCTTCTCCTATATATATATATGTGTGTGTGTGTGTGTGTGTGTGTGTGAAATAAACATCTTAATATTTACATTATTTACAAGTCGTTCAATGATTTTTTAATAACCCTGAAATTTTACACAGAGATTTTTTGCGAGAACTGTTCTGTATGAAGAGACAAACATCTGACAGTGTTCTAGCGCCCTCTGCTGGTTTTGTTATGAACTGCGTGTGTGTGTGTGTGTGTGTGTGTGTGTTCTTGTTTATATTACATCGTGGGGACCAAATGTCCCCACGATGTAATAAAAACCTGAGATCACCTACATCGTGGGGCCCAGCCAGCGGTCCCCACGAGGGAAATGGATTAATAAACATACTAAATGATGTTTTTTTGAAAATGTAAAAATGCAGAATGTTTCCTGTGATGGTTAGGTTTAGGGATAGGGGTAGTGTAGGGGGATAGAATATACAGTTTGTACAGTATAAAAACCATTACGCCTATGGAGAGTCCCCACTAAGATAGCAAAACAAACCTGTGTGTGTGTGTGTGTGTGTGTGTGTGTGTGTGTGTGTACTTGGAAAGTGTAAAACATGGACAAAATATGTTTAGTTAACAATAATAACCGGGAGCAGCCAAAAATGAGAGAGAGAATCAAGATTTTTATCTTTGAATGGAAATGTTATGTTTGAAAAGGAAATGTCAGCTGTTTCTTAACAATTTCATAAATATTCCCCAAACACATAAAAACACAAATATTAGCGTTATATATATGTTGCTCGGATAAAGTATCATCAAAATACACTGTTCATTTTAAGTGTTCGTCAAGGTTTAAGATGCATTTACACCGAGTTGATGTAGTTACAGCGCCTGCCAGCAGGGGCTATTCTTGACCTCTTTGGTTGAGGCAAACTGGTAGTTCTGCCCCAAATTTCTGATTTCTTAGTTCACCTGTTTCCGTAATATAAAACACTTTACCCCCGCTTCACAGACAAGGCTTCAGCTAGTCCTAGACTAAAATACATGTTTGAGCTGTTTTAACTAAAAGCAACTTGCACTGACATATCTTAAAATATGTCAGAGCCATTGTTTTGTGTCAAGATGCACACCAGTAATGCTTTTAATTTAATGTATAAAAGCTACTTAAATACCCTAATTGAAATAAGGCCTAATTTAGCCTAAACCCTGTCTGTGAAACCAGGCCATAATGTGTGGTATTAATTAAAATAAAATAAAACACGTCTCAGGTTAAGACTGTAATGTTCCCTGAGAAGAACTCTACTCACCTCTTCCATGCATTTAGGTTTAATATGCTGCAGCAAAGTTGAAACTGAGCACCCTAGTGGTGAACCAAAAGCACTGCACAAAGCTTTAATAAATCAGAGAGGGCTGAGTTAGTTTGAACTTACATAAAGCTATAAAGTAATCAATATTTAAAACGGGGCAATGAACTAGCCTATATCAATATTTATGGACAAAATATTTATATAAATTTTTACTCAAAGTATGACTTTACCTCATTTCCATATGAATTCAGTGTACTTTTTTCAAATTTTTTAAATCTATTTAAAAAAAATGTAATTTCCACTACACCAATTTCATTACGGAATAACATTAAACACAATTCTTCAAGCAAAGATACGGGGGAGTATTCTGGGTTCGGGCCAAATACCGAGCTCGGAGCCCTCTCTCACGCCAAATACGCATTTTTTTACTCTATCTGATTATTTGTAAGTGTGAACTCAGGAAATGAAATAAAATAGCATATGTGTATTAAAAAGCGTTTTTTTTTTAGTTTTTGAGTTAATGCACTTGTGACTGTAAATGTTGTATTGTGCAGTGGGCTACAAATACTAAACAGGAGCAAGTCTGTTTGCATGTGAATCCTGTTTCAGCAGCTCTTCTCGGGGCTCATACGGTTACATCACGCTACTGGCAGGTGGCACAGCAGAGCACAGAGCATTAACAAACCCAACATGATGACCTCAGCTGTCTCGCACGGGTGCCATTCCACATGATGGATGGTAATCTGGGTCAGTTGAGTAGTTGGCTTAACTGAGTTGCTCTTGTACTTTTGAAATTGTTTGTATCGTTCACACTGCTGTGACACATGCACAAAGTTTGAGTTTTCTCTACCCAGCCAACAGGGAACATTCTCAGAACTCTAGGAAGGTTTTTGCAAAGTTATAAACAAACATTTTTATAGTAAATATAATGTTTGTTCTAAGTTATCAGCATAATGTTCTCACAACATTACCACAAACATTAAAAAAATTGACGTTTTGAACATTAAGATTTTTTTTTTTTTTTTTTAGCTATGCTTTTTCTTGTGACATCGATGGAGCTGTCAGGCAAGTAGGATCAGTGGCGAAGTCTTGCAGTGACTTGAACCAGCGAGGTTATAGATGCATCCATAAAAACACTTTTTCTTATTAATTTCTGTCACACACACATGCACACACCACGGTCAGTCTCCTCATGCGGGATCCAAACACACAGCGCCTGAAGCCGTGGCTGTACTGTCCGCTCTGCAGTCCTGTTCAAAACCAAAACCGCTGAGCAGGAGATTAAAACTCTATGACATCTGAATGAACACCAAGGTGAAGCACATCACAGGCAAAACAGTCAGAAATGAGGACACAAGTGTGTCTTAATTCTTTCCTTAATAGAAGAAATCTATTGTCTACTGTTACATTATATAATGTGGAGTGTATTTTATTGTATATTATTGAATTTGAATATTATTTATTCATGCATTAGTTCAGAGGCACTATATAGACTCTGGTGCTTAGTTCTCATTAATTACTCATCTTAAAGTCGTTCCAAACCCATAAGACTTTTGTTCATCTTCGGAAAACACAAATTAAGATATTTTTATTGAAATCCGAGAGATTTCTGTCGCTCCATTGACAGCTACGCAACTACCACTTTGACTCTTTCTGAAGAGCCATGATAACTTTATATGATGAACAGATTTCATTTAGGCTTTTATTCGCAAATAACATTGATCAGTGAACATAAACAGAAGCTCAACCATACTTGCTTTACACGGGAGAACCTCATCGGTTCCTGCAGAAGGTCAAACGTGCTGCATAAAATACGACAAACCTCCTTGAATCTTGTGGAAGCTCAAACGTGCTGCGTAACACGAGAATGAACCTCATTTATTCTTGCTGAAGCTCAAACGTGCTGCGTAACACGAGAATGAACCTCATTGGTTCTTGCTGAAGCTCAAACGTGCTGCGTAACACGAGAATGAACCTCACTGGTTCTTGCTGAAGCTCAAACGTGCTGAGTAACACGAGAATGAACCTAATTGGTTCTTGCTGAAGCTCAAACGTGCTGCGTAACACGAGAATGAACCTCATTGGTTCTTGCTGAAGCTCAAACGTGCTGCGTAACATGAGAATGAACCTCATTGGTTCTTGCTGAAGCTCAAACGTGCTGCGTAATACGAGAATGAACCTCATTGGATCTTGCGGAAGCTCAAACGTGCTGCGTAACACGAGAATGAACCCTAATTGGATCTTGCGGAAGCTCAAACGTGCCGTGTAACACGAGAATGAACCTCACTGGTTCTTGCTGAAGCTCAAATGTGCTGCGTAACACGAGAATGAACCTCATTGGTTCTTGCTGAAGCTCAAACGTGCTGCGTAACACGAGAATGAACCTCATTGGTTCTAGCTGAAGCTCAAACGTGCTGCGTAACACGAGAATGAACCTCATTGGTTCTCGCTGAAGCTCAAACGTGCTGCGTAACACGAGAATGAACCTCATTGGTTCTTGCTGAAGCTCAAACGTGCTGCGTAACACGAGAATGAACCTCACTGGTTCTTGCTGAAGCTCAAACGTGCCGCGTAGCACTCGAGAACGAATCTCATTGGTTCTCGCATGCGTCAAGAAAACATGCTTGAGCTTCCGTTTACCATAACTGATGTGTGAGTTGATGAATGATATATGTGACGTCTTACATGTTTGGAACCACATGAGGGTAAGTAAATGGTAACTGAATTTTCATTTTTGGGTGAATTAAATGTTTAAGCCATTAAGCAAACTAATAAAGGGTGACAAAAGTCTAAAGTTTCTGTTCAAATGACATGCTCGGCCTTTTACAGTGATTCAGGGCAGGAAATGTGCGTTTTTCTCTCTTCACTGCATTTCAACACTCATCGTGGCTTTATGATGTAGTGGCCGCGTGATGCATCTGCTCTCATCAGCCTCAAGCAGCTCCTCAGCTTTTGTTATCACTTAATAAAGCAAATGTTTAAAAATAGCTTCACCCAGAAGGTTAATAATATTTAACAGTTTAAAGTGATTTCAGGCTTGAAGGAATAAGACGTCTGTGAGTGACAGATTGCATCAAAAAGACTAATGATTCCTTCTTGCCTCATAAAATTAAAGCATCACTGCACATCTAACATCATTTTTCATAATGCCATTGCCTATATTGGAGTATTTTTTATTTTTCTGTGCCATATGTTTATGCAACAGGTTTTATTACAGTGCATAGGTAGGACACAGTAGTCAGTACACTGCTTTAATGAAGGTTGTTTAAAAGAGCTGGAAATAGTATGTATTTAATAATTAGAAATATTTTGTAATGATGTTCTGGCCATTAAAGAGGAATATAGGACATTCATAAAGTGAATAATTCAGTAGAAATGTCATCTTGGATGATGACTCTCGATGAGGTGAGACTGGTTTGAATAGCCATTCTTAAACCTGGCGAAACTATTATTACTTTTTATTATATTACTTATAATTATTTTATTAACTGTTAGCTTAATAAATGTTTGCAGTTTACGCACAATTATTCAGCAGTTTCAGGTAACACAACATCTGGTAAATTAAGCCACCTTTTGTTTAAATCAAGTTTGTTGTTATATAATTTTTATTTGTTTGTTTGTTTAAATCAGTTTACACAGTAATGTCCATAACTCAGAAGCACATAATGTGCTTTTTCTTTCATGCGCAGTAGCCGAGGATGTTACATAAAAGCTCCTCTCATTACGCGTCATCACGTTATTTCATTATTATCAGCAAATGTAAAATAAATAGTTTGGTTTCATCAGTTATTGATTAGATCAGCAAAAACACACATTTGTGTAATTGGACTTTTGTCTCAAAACCTTTTAGTTGCTGCGATATAGCACTTTGTGCCTTCCCTATATTAATAAACTAGCTTCAACTAATTCAAATTTCAAAAAGACAGCCCAATAGTTGTGAAGATGTAGTAGGCAGTTCAAGTGTCAGTGTGTTTGACTGTCAAAGAAAAAGTTGCATACATAATTCTGCAAGGGTGGCGTGCACGTGCATGCCTGCAGCCGAATTCGTCAGCAGAAGCGCGCCGAGCACGCAGCCACGCGCGTATACAGCGACACAGACGCGCGCAAGGAAGAGAGTTCATCTCAACACAACTCATCCGTAGACTGGAGAAGACAGGAATGGAAATATCACTGATGGCAGCGCAGGTAGGATTTACAACTCCCTTTTGTGTCATAAAATGTTTTTATATTTATAATTTAGGGTAATTAGTTGACTCACAGATTACTGCGGAATAGCGTGGTGCGACACTGCTCGTTTGGTTTTTTCATTCCACTGTAACTTTTGGTAGCTGATGTTCGGGTGTTTTAACTTAACACTATATTCTTCATCAAGAGAAAGTTAAAAGGAAACACTTTCAGACTTAGTGTGATAATACATTTAAATCAAAAATTATGATCAATTACATTTAGAAAATGGGGGATACTCTGAAGCGCGTCAGTGCAGTCCTGTATGTAATGGAATGAGATGGTGAGATTTGACAGGTGCAGTTATAAAATTATGCCTTCTATTCATTTAAGTAGTCTTAGTTAATATAATTTAAATTGAAAAATAATTTAAAATAAATGTCGACCTATTCATAATAGTGAAGAACACATGAAAAGGCTCATGTAGTGAAGCATCTGGTGATGATGCTGATTAATCAACCTGCTTTTCTTTGTGCGCTTTATAATCAAGTGACACAGTGCTAATTAGAATTGGCCACAGGTCACATCTGTTCCCCAACTCATACAGTCCTGATCAGAGATGCATAATGGGTCATTCTATAATTGCAAGTACAACTCACGTCTGTGGAACATTTTTAATGTATTTTTATCAATATAAAATCCCATATTTATTTTCCTTACAAC
>RJVU01014363.1:4566914-4599977 GCA_003731715.1 Anabarilius grahami
ATATATGCTATTTACACTGTGTCAATAGCAGCATTTTCTTGGCGATATTATGCTATTTAACATTATTTTAATTTGTATCGAAAATAAATGCGATCTCTTCAAAAGGCGGATTCGAACCCCGGTCGATCGTGTTGAAAGCCAGATCTGCGAGCCTTACTGCTGCGCAACTGTAGACATTGAATTCTGTGTGTCTTTTTTCAAACTTGAGTGGCCCAATCAGACATTGGTGGGCGGAGCTAGTGTAAATAGCGTTTGCCAACAAGGGATGCTATTTGCACTTAGTGTAAATAGACAGAAAAAAAAACATATCTTTTGTTCAAAAATGAGTTTCATATCACTTACATCCCTGGTATTCAACTGTCCAGTTTTGTAAAGTTGCTCATTCTACTCTGCATTTAAGCATGAAAATGACCTCTAATATAAATTAATTTCATAGTTTTTCCTTCAGTTAGATTAGATAATCAAGACATTTGGGTGTGTTCTTCAAAAATAATAAGCGTTTATTATGATATTCCTTATTTTATGTTTGTCCGAAAAACCATAGTCAACTAAGTTACCCACTAGGAAAACCCCCTTAAAAAAGGAATGGATTGTCCCAATCTCACATAATTTACATAGTCTGATGTCTTTTTCCTCTAGAAGCACATGGATGGACTAGAAAGTATGTCCTTTCTCTTTTCCCTAGTTTTGGTTAAAAAAGCAAACCTGTGTCAATAGTGGATTAATTGACTGTCAACAGTGTTACACAAGAAGGCCAATTATTGCCACATATTTTAACAAGAAAAACGTATGTTTATGAAAATGTGTTTCTAAACGTACCATGTGTTCAACCTAGTGGACAATAGCAAATTGTTATGCTTGGTGAACCTCATACGTAGGCAGGGCTGGGAATGGGGGGGTAACGCGGGGGATGGAGTCCGGGGAGTGGATTTCAGTGTTCCAGTTCAAATTGGTTAGGTTTATTTTAAGGAAATGAAAATGATTTCTATATATTATTCACTCAGTATTTTCAGGTTTCATCAGATGTAATGCAAACTCTGTCTAATAATGATGTATAGCCCAAAAAAGAGACAGCGTTTCCATTAATGAGACACGTAGTAGGCTTGAGCAGCACGATTAATCATTAAAAGATTGCGATCTTGTATCAAACACCCTAAATGACAATGATTCGTCTGTTAAACCTTTGACAAGTGCTAACATTCAGATCTGCGTTGGCACTGCCACAGAGAGCAGTTTAATTTAGGGATTTTTTAAACGATAGTCTATCATTATTTCTGTGCTACACTAATTCAAAAAATTCTAAAGTACTGGGATAAAAGTGTATCATTCGGATATAAACTCTGATGTGGTGATCAACATAGAGTAAATCACCTTTTGAAATTAACCTGACACTTCAAATAAAGATTTAATCAATTACATCCTTAATGAAACAAGTGGTCTTTATGAGTGAGTCATTGAATCATTCAATAAAAATAAAAAAAATCATTTGAATTAAATATTTTAATTGAGTGCAGCAACTAACATTTTGTCAGAACCTCTAGTAAATTACGTTATATTGTTTAGTTTTCTATTCAGAATCGTGGAAGAATTGTGATATCAATTTTCAATTTTGCAACTCAATTTTCAAAATCATGCAGCTCATTGAGAAAAACAGCATCATAACCTCATGTGATGAAACAGGTTATGAGAAGGAGGGGGAGATCAACTAATTAATACTCTTTAAATTAGGGCTGCATGATTTATCGCATGCGATTTGGCAAAGGCTGCGATTATTTTATGCGCAGCTTGTCAGAGCTGTACGGCTCTGTGATCAGTAGTAAATGCTCCGTCTGAAAGCCAGAGGGCGCTCTTGTGCAGAAACAAAATTATTCCCTGCCGTAGAAGTATAAAACATGCATCCCTATGGGAATAAACATAAGATTGAAATGCTTTGATTAATTAAACATGACTAATAAACACACGACTGCCTTATTCTGTGTAAGAAGCCACATCATCTCACAGAAGGACGCTCAACTGTCATTATGAAGTGAGTTTGGAGTAAAAACATGTTATTAAATGTTGTCTTTTGTTGGATGAGATGTTAATAATTGCTTCTCATCTCTGGAAAGATGTTTGACGTGTGTTGCTTTTTCAAATGTACATTATAAGCGACTCAAACTCACAGTGCTTTCAGATGGATTAGCATTTGGAGCCATACTTCTTTGACAAGCTGCACATAAAAAATAGTCGCAGCCTTTAAATACTTCTTTAAAAAAAAAAAAAGCAGTTGAAATTATTTGAGAATTCTTATATTGGAATACAACTACATGTTTAGGTTAAAAAGGGTTAGAGTCCAATATCTCTATGGTAAAATCCTCAAATCAAAATTTTATAAAATGATAAACCACATTTCAACCAGTTTAAGTGATGAGTCAATATAATGTATTCTAAATACATTATCCAAATTATTTTGATATTTAGAATGCACATTAGATTCACTTTCCCTTAAAACTATTCACCTTTAAATGTGTTAAATTGCCACTTTTTCGGGTTGAGCAAAAACACGCCATTTTAGTGTTTGTCCCTTTAAATGCAAATGAGCTGTTGCTCCCGGCCTAAGAGGGACAACCTCATGCACTAATAATGTCAGAAACTCAACGTAGTGGTGTTCATTTCGAACCGGAGTCTGAAAATGATGCCTACAGAGCCAGAGAATATATGCTGCATGAGATAGAACAGGTATAGTTTAGTTTAATTGCCGTTATTGCCTTTATCCACTATTAGTACAAGCCTGTTGTACCGGATCCTGTCTGAATAATGGCCAAAACTTTACTAATGAGTTTTAAAATTGAATTTTGCATTATAGTTTCCCTTTAATACTAATAGTTTAATATATGGGACGCGCTGTCTGACAGCCGGCTTTCTGTGCGCGTGTGTGCACTTTGAAAGCCATATATCAGACGTTTAAACTGTTATGGCTTTAAAATGCATGTAGATAATTAACTTTCATGATGACCAAGAACTGCAATGTCATGTGAGCGTGACCGCGACAGAGATGATAATCAAAACCAAACAGATGTTTTGTTAGTTTTTGGCAGAGAATCCAGACCGAGGCATGAGCTGTACAAGCTCCGCCCCCTCTTCTGGAAAGCAGCAGCTCATTTGCATTTAAAGATGCATGCATAGATTCCTCCTTCCATTCAAAAATGGGCATTTACAACATGGTTTAATAAATGATCTGTGGGGTATTTTGAGCTGAAACTTCACAGACACATTCTGGGGACACCAGAGACTTATGTATGTATTATATATCTTGTAAAAGGGGGCATAATAGGTCCCCTTTAATGGGAATGTTAGCAGAATATTCTTAGAACATTTTTGTTAGCTGTAAGCTGTGAAACATTGGTAACACTCTATAAAAACAACATGATTGGATTTTATTTCATGACTGTCAGAAACGCTTGATTCTGATTTGTCAGATATTTTTGTATAATGACGCTAAAATGTGAAACTGGATGTTTCTCTAAACATAAATAATTTCTCATATTAATATTTCATGACCATTTAGGTTACTTATTTATTTTTTATAGGCTATGTTTTTATAGTGTTACAAAAGTAGTTTTTGAAGGGGTGTTTGCAGTTTAGAGTCGGCAGTCAACAATCTCAGTGTAGGTAATGTGAGGTTAGGCATTTCTTGTGTATTTGTGAATCGAGAGTGAAATCATAGGGCCGTGTTTTCTGCTCATATTTAATGTACGGTTCAAGGCCTTGAACATCACTCAGCCCTTTGCAAGTCACATTGCTTCAAGTTTACATTAAAGGCATTTTAGGGTTTCTTATAAGCAAGCTCTGTGAAGGCATGATAGTAAGCAGCAGTGTCATCCTGCTCCACACGCTCCAGCCTCTCAGTGACGGATGAGCAGGAGCACAGAGGAGGAGGGTTGGCAGGGTTTAGTGTCTGTCTCAGTCTGACAGGCGATTCATCCTGCACAGGTGAGGCAGAAAACTTCAAGCAAAGACGATAACACTAATACATTTCACTACTGAGTATTATATGTACTGAGCATACTTAGTATGCTTTTTATAGTATGCTTATTCAGTACAGTATGTGTGTGTGTCAGTCTCTGATAATAATTCAGTTAGAATTAGAGGCCATTCACCATTTTCAACCAAATGCGGAAAACTTTTAATGCGTTTTGGCCGTTCATTTACACAACACGTTTTTGTTTTTTTGGTTAGCCTGAAAATCTGAATTTGTGAAAACGGTGATGTCATGCGCATGTGTGTTACGTGTTCAGTCTATAGGCTTAAAGTGTTTCTTTACAAAGTGACATCGCCACCTACTGAC
Organism: Anabarilius grahami; assembly: GCA_003731715.1. Lineage (NCBI taxonomy): Eukaryota > Metazoa > Chordata > Actinopteri > Cypriniformes > Xenocyprididae > Anabarilius > Anabarilius grahami. The sequence goes on from RJVU01014363.1 coordinate 4,571,242, forward strand.
CTGGCAGCAGAATACAGCATTTCAGTCGTTTTCACAACGCAACGTGTTGTGTAAACATACCCTTAAAGAAAACTGAATTATTCATGTTTTGGTGCAAACACTCCACTAATATTATCAGTTAATTAGTTAATGCATTTGCTAAAATGAACTGACAATGAGCTATATATATTTTAAAGCATTAATCTTTGTTAATGTTAGTAAAAAAATATTGTTTATTATTTTTTTCATGTAAGTTAACGGTGCATTAACTAATGTTAACAAATAACACCTTTTGATTATTATAAAATTACTAAATGTTGAAATTAACTAACAAATTAAGATTTATAAATGCTGTAGAAGTATTGTAAAGGTTGTGTAGTTAACTAATGTTTACAAATAAAATCTAAACACACGGTGAAGAAAAAAAAAGAGGCTAAATTCATGGTTTTATTCGAGTCAAAAATAATATTTAATATTGCTGAACCAACCTAAATACATAAATTGTATTGAATAATCCTTGAAATAATCCTTATGTAAAAAAAAAAAAAATTGTAAGAGTTATTCAATTCAATCGGATAGAATCTTACTGATTAAAGGCGTAAATCTTGAAAAAATTCTATTTTTTCTTTTCTTTTTTTTTCTTGCAGTATACGAATATTTTTGGCTTTTATGATGTTTCTTGTGATATTCCTCATTTGTAAGTTGCTTTGACTTCAATTGTCTGCTGAATCCATAAAAGTAAATATCCTTAGCTATATCACAAGAGTTCCTTCAGGGTGTTTGACCAAGTAGAACAGGATTTTCAGAAGCCGTAGCTGTTTGAAACTGTACAGATGTTACTGAAAGTGAGAATATCACACTCAAGACGAATTGTCAGAGTTGTCACAGTAATGAGAGAAAAGTGTGAGGATTTAAGCAAGTTTTATACAGTCTATTGAGAACTCTGAGACGTAGCCTAAAGATCTACGCATTTGATTTCACGATGCTATTGTTGTGTTTGCTCATTTTCATGTCATTCCAAACCTGTATGACTTACTTTCTTCTGTGGAACATGAATGATGTCAGAATTTGTATTTGTGGTTAAATTATTCAGAGTTTAACTATTGAAGTGTTGTGCATCAGTCAAATGTCTGGGCAGCACAAGATCTGCATGATTTACTCGAGGCTAATAGTTTCTGTAATGTGAATGTCAGAACAGCTGAAGACAGATTGATTTTTCATCTTTAGCTTATTCTCGCTCGCAATCTGAGTGCATTGTGGTCTTAATGGAAAATACTCTGGTTGTGCCATAGAGCTGGATTAGAAAGATGGATGACATTTGATGAGCTTCTCAGGAGATCCAATCAGCATTAGTGTGAATCTGAGCCAGTTTATAAAATAATAAACTAGAAAAGAGAAATATGAGTTTTAGAAATGTATAAACAGATGAAGGGTTGCAAAACAATAAAGTAAAATATGTGCATCAGTATGTAATCTGTCTTTTGGTTTCTCGCTGCTGGTTGTTGGTTTGTTCACACTCTCAACTCCATTATACACATTATATCATGCTAAGATCCATCCTGCAAAAATAATATAAACAGTGCAGTTGCATCCAGGTTTATATTGTTAAACATTAAAAAGAGATTCAGTTTCACACACCCTAGTGGTAAAAAAAAAGTGTATTTAAAATACATTTATTTCATACTAAGTATAATACAAACCCATTAACATATTTACTTGCATATCGCATGAGACTTATTGATATAAATATTATAATTAAACTTTATTTGGAGTACTTCTTTATTGCACAATTCACATTTCTAAATATTAAGCCTAAAATGTGTTTTAAAGGTGCAATCGAATGGAAAATTGAATTGACCTTGGCATAGTTGAATAACAAGAGTTCAATACATGGAAATGACATACAGTGAGTCTCAAACTCCATTGTTTCTTCCTTCTTTTGTAAATCTCATTTGTTTAAAAGACCTCCGAAGAATAGGCGAATCTCAACATAACACCGACTGTTACGTAACAGTCGGGATCATTAATATGTACGCCCCCAATATTTGCATATGCCAGCTCATGTTCAAGGCATTACACAAGGGCAGCCAGTATTAACGTCTGGATCTGTGCACAGCTGAATCATCAGACTAGGTAAGCAAGCAAGGACAATAGCGAAAAATGGCAGATGTAATCAAATGTAAACATCCAAATAAATACCATACTTACGCGATTAGACATGCTGCATGACGAACACTTTGTAAAGATCCATTTTGAGGGTTATATTAGCTGTGTGAACTTTGTTTATGCAATGATAGAGTCGCGAGCTCGGGGGGGCGGAGAGCACGAGAATTTAAAGGGGAAGCAGCCTGAATCGGCTCATATTTAATGATGCCCCAAAATAGGCAGTTAAAAAAAATTATAAAAAAAAATCGATGGGGTATTTTGAGCTGAAACTTCAACAACACATTCAGGGGACACCTTAGACTTATATTACATCTTGTAAAAAAACGTTCGATGGCACCTTTAATATCACTATTAGTAAGGATAATATGGTCACTGTATAATATCAGTCTTTAAATGCAAGATCTTTAAAGTTTTCCTAAAGTATACTTTCAATAGTTCCACTTTAGCACTTCAATCAAATATACTTCAGTATATCTTTAGTTGGACCTCAGCACTACTTACGGATAACTAAAGTGCATTAAGTACAAAATTAGTTATTCAAATTTAGCAGATTTTAAGTATACCAATTTAGTATACTAAAAGTACAAATGCAGGGCTTTTATATTTAGTACATAAATATGTAAATGTATACTTAGCATAAAATGTATTTCAAATACATTTTAGTATATTTTTATTAATTAAAATTACAACTAATACTATAAAAAAATCACTAATTGAAATAAAGCTGAAATAAAAAAAAAAATACAAACATTAGAAGCCGTTTTACACGGCACTGTTTTCAGCTAAAAATGGAAAACGTTTTATGCATTTTGGCTGTTCGTTTACACAACAGCTTTTTGGGAGCCTGAAAATGCAAACTTTCACTTTTTTAAAACAATACCATTACCATCTCTGTGTAAACTACAAAAAAAAAACACAACATTAATTTGTGAAAACGGTAACATCATGCGTATTACGTGTTCAGTCTATAGGCATGTAGTGTTCGCCACATCGCCACCTACTGGCCTGGTAGCAGAATATACCATTTTTAGTTGATTTGACAACAAATAGAAATATTTTTAAAAACAACAACAAACTAATAAAAATGACAAAAGACATTTAAACAAAATTCAAAGAAAATTACTAAAATTTAAGCTAAAATTTAATTAAAAAAAAAGAAGCTACTCTAAATATTAATAAATATTATTATAATAATATATAAATAATACTAAAACAACACTGATTTCACATTGAAAAAATGTCATTAGGGAGGTCAGTTCCGATCATGGCCAGATGTTCTCCGTCATGATCCTTGATCCTCCTGGATTTGGCCGTTCTTCTGTCTGTCTGATTTTCATTCTGTAAAGGCCCGATCTGATAAATAGTTTCAAAGGCTTAATGTTTTCGTTTAGATTAAAACACACACTTGTGCATACATTGCTGATCACATCCAAGCTCTTGAATATACAGGAGAACTGATGGATCGATGAACAGCAGCAGAAATATTCGACTGTTTGGAATTGCCAGTATCTGAATAATGTGTGATTTTGTCTGATTTGCTGAGAGAGTAAAAGCAGATCAGTTCAGATGGACTCTAATCCTCCACAGCAAGATTATTTTCTCTCTCTCTCGAACACACACACACACGCACGTGGATCCGGGTGCAGTCGGTGTAGTGTGAGAAATGTGACCGTTATAAAGACACTTTATCCATCAGTCAACTCGGGAGCAGAAACCTAAAGGTACTAATTCTCTTTAATTGTTTCTTTTCTTCTTCCCCTTCTACTTCAGTGAACCGATAATTGTCTCTTCGTCCTCTTGTCTCTCAATCTTTCCATCCATCTAACAATAATGTACTACCTAAATTGCTCTGATAGGAACAGGCTCATGAATTGTATGATATTTGCACATTCACATGACCTTCCTGTGTTTATCCGTCAATGTCTTGATTTGTGATTTAAAGCTGACTAGATTTGTGAATGGAAATGTGGTTTGATGGCCAGATTGTGCTTAATTGACATTCAATGGTTTGTTTTGGGTTATCCAGGTAAATTTATTATCATTTGCAGCTGTAAAAAACTGATTCAGATTTAAGAAGCATGTTCCCAAATTAACATTTTATTATTTATTTCATTGCCCTTTCATAACTTATGAGATTCTCAATTAACAGGGAACGTTTTCCTGTAGCTCAGTGGTTAGAGCGTGGCACTAGCAATGCCAAGGTCATGGGTTCGATCCCAGGGATTGCACATACTCAGATACAAATGTATAGTATAATACAATGTAAGTCTCTTTGGATAAAAGCGTCTGCCAAATGCATAAATGTAAATGTAAATGAAAATGTAAATGTAACGTTCTCAGAACAAACCGCTTCCAGTAACATTAATGGAACGTTCACTCAAAGTTTTCTGGTCTTTAATAATGTTCTCAAAACGTTAGCACAAAAACGTTATTTATACATTGTTCATGGATTTTTTTTTTTTTTGGTGTCTCATAAGAGTATAGAGCTGTTAGAAATATATTGGATATTTTCTAATCTTATTTTTTAAAATAACATTTATGATGTATATTAGAGCTCATCTAATAATAAACTTCATGTAAATGTGGTCAGCGTTGCTCAACAAGATGGCCAACATTAGTGAACATGAGTTCTTGCGTGGGGTTGCATGTGCCTGTTGACCTTTTTAATATCCAAATGTGCCGACATGTGGCAGCAGGACGCCTGATTATGCACATGACTTCAGGAGAAAAATGTTCACAGTTGATTCATCTCGTTTTATTTTAATGTCATTTTACCTAGCGCTTAGCTCAAATGTTGGCAATTTTACTTTATATGTTTTGCTTCATGCTCCTTCGGTTTGGTTTGCAATGGGCTGGAAGTAATGAAAAGCCATTTCACTGGAAAGCTGCCTCAGCTTGAGTCCTGTGACGAGGAGAAAACAAGGAACTTTGGGAGGCGACCAGTCTCATTTTAAAAGGCCTGATTTATAAAAAAAAAAAAAATGTGTATATATATATATATTATGAGGCTCATGATGATTTTAAAGCAAGCTGTGCAAAATCAGTCATAAATTACTTTTCACTTACATGAAAAGGACCATAACTATAAGTTTGAGTATTAGCTTTCGCATCTTTGACAATGAGAATATATAAACAGCATTGACTTTAATTTTTGATTTTATAACTGTAACCTTTGTTGACATTTGGTATGTGTGTAAAAAATATATATGCGTGTATATATGTGTGATATGTTTATGTATATGCGTGTATGTTCTGCCGTGTGAGTTGAAATCCTGCGCTGCGGTGACTGCAAGCTCTTTAAATGTCGCGTTATTAAACGTGCGCTCTGTGAACAATAAACCTTTGCTTCTGTCGCATTTTATCATGGACAAAAAACTGGACTTGTTGTTTCTTACGGAAACTTGGCATAAACAGGACGATGGTCTCTTCTTTTTAATCAGCTGACTCCAGCGGGCTTTGGACTCTTTGATGTCTCGCGGACTACAGGTAGAGGTGGTGGTATTATAGTGGTCTGTAAACTGCAATACAAGATACACCCCGTGTCCGTACCTCCTTTTAAAGGGTTAGTTCACCAAAAAATGAAAATTGTGTCATTTATTACTCACCCTCATGCCGTTCCACACCCGTAAGACCGTCGTTAATCTTCGGAACACAAATTAAGATATTTTAGTTGAAATCTGATGGCTCAGTGAGGCCTGCATAGGGAGCAGTGACATTTCCTCTCTCAAGATCCATAAAGGTACTAAAAACATATTTAAATCAGTTCATGTGAGTACAGTGGATCAATATTAATATTATAAAGCGACGAGAATATTTTTGGTGTGCCAAAAAAAAACTAAATGACGACTTATTTAGTGATGGACAATTTCAAAACACTGCTTCAGGAAGCTTCGGAGCGTTATCTCTCTAATTTTTCTGCTGTGGTTGTTGGTGTTTCTGACCATATAGCTATCTTTTTAATATTGAGGTATCGCTTTCTAGTAGAGAAACTTCACGATCTATTTCATTCCGTAAATGGCAATCAATTGATCATGCTATTTTTGCAAATTCGATTGTCTCTTCCATAGATGTTATTTATTCTGCTCCTCTTGAGGATAAAATCTCAATATTTAACAATGTCCTTACAGCCAACTTGGACATCTTTGCTCACGTAAAAACACGTTATGTCTCATTTGTACAGTCGTTCCCTTGGTATAATGATGATTTGCGTTGCCAGAAGGCAGCATGTCTAAATGTGTTCCATCAAGCTTGGAAAAGCTGTTTGGCACACTACAAAGTAGGGCTGGACGATTAATTGAAAAGTAATCGAAACCGACATTCAGAACCTCTAACCGACGTAATTTTCCCATGTTGGTTATTTCATTTTTTTTTAATCCTGTTAATACTTCCCCCTTAAAAACATACTACCATGTGTGTAGGCATGTGACTCTGCCCCGTCCAGTCAGTGGCATAAAGGCAACACGGAGGTGAACGCCGGTTCAACACATAGTGATGGCGTGCGAGTGGTGAGCCTTGCGTCTTCACTAAACTTTGTCAGTTGTATTTGTTTTAAGGTTTGCCGATTTGGACATTCAACCGATTTTAGACGATTGGATGTATATTATTTCGAGCTACTGTGCTCGCGCAGCTGCATTGTGGCACGAACTCTCATACAAACAATAGCTGCGCAAAACGTGAAGATCACGCGCACAGAGAGGAACGCAGAAAAACACACAATTAATAGTCTGCGTAATGTAGATGGTGACAGTTCTTTGACTTCATCTGATTGCTTGTGCATTGAGTTTCTCAAATTTTTCAGTGAGAAGATTGATAGTGTTCGCACAAATAGGATATTCGTAGTTCTTCTGGGTCTGCTGTTCAAACAGTTAATACATTAAGCTTTTCTGGCACTCCATTTTCCAAATTTACTGCACTACAATCTGAGTTACTCTGCAAGTAGGTTTCTAGTATGAAAGCTTCCACTTTTGATCATATGCCTTGTAGTCCATTTAAATCTTGCTTTGGTCCTTTATGTCCCTCAGTTCTTGGTATAATAAATGACTCTTTGTCAACTGGTGTGGTGCCAGCAGCACTTAAAACTGCTGCTGTCACTCCCATTTTAAAAAAGCAAAATTCTGATGTGAACTTTCTTTCAAATTATCGCCCACTTTCAAATCTTCCATTCCTGGCTAAAATCTTAGAGGGTGTGGTTGCGGCCCAACTGACAACCACTTAATTGAAAATAATTTATTTGAGCCCCATCAATCTGGTTTTCGGAAACTGCACAGCACTGGTTAAAGTCACTAATGACTTGCTAATAGCTTCCGACTCAGGCTCCCTGTCTCTCCTCATTCTCTTGGATCTTAATTCTGCCTTCGATACTATTGATCATGCGTTGTTACTTAATCGTCTTGAAACTGTATTTGGTTTGTCAGAGACCGTTCTTGGCTGGTTTAGGTCCTATCTTACTGACCGCAGTCAATTTGTTTTTATGGGTGGCTGTAGGTCCAAGGTTGGTTCTGTACATACTGGTGTCCCACAGGGGTCAGTATTGGGTCCCTTTTCAGTATGTATATTTACCCACTTGGTCAACTACTAAGATCTCTTGACCTTAACTATCACTTTTATGCCGATGATACGCAGATTCATGTTCATTCAAGACCAGGTCAACATGTGGATGTTGTGCATCTTTCCAACTGTATCACTGAGATCAAGATTTGGATGTCTAATAATTTTCTGTCTTTAAATGGCTCTAAAACGTACTCTATCTCATTAGGAGCATGTCCCGATGTTGTCAGGCATGCATACAAGCATGTGGGGGCCATACAAACTACTGAGTACCATTTTGAGTTGCTGCAGTGAAATTTCAGCAAAATGTACTTGCATCATTTTTTTCACTGTTATTTTCGGGGTGTCTTTGAATTCAGTCCTTTGTATGTTGATCATTTTCATTTCCATCAAACAATGTGGCATCCTTTCATTCCTAACACATTACCCAGTCCATATCAGTTTAGATATCCAGCATGATATTTTTCCCCATTGAGATCTGATGTGTTTTCAACGTGTTTCTTTAATTTTTTTGAGCAGTGTATATCCCACCCAATAACAGGTGCCGCGATGAAGAGATGATCAGTGTTTTTCACTTCACCTGTCAGTGGTCATAATGTTATACCTGATCGGTGTGTGTGTGTGTGTGTGTGTGTGTGTGTGTGTATAATAATCCTTTCAAATCATATTTAATTTAAACTTAAATTGATGTATTGTTCTGTATTGCACCCATTCAGCATTGGAGTTTGATTTGATTTAGTTGAGATCTTTACTGTAAACTCCAGCAGCTCAAGGATAACGGGGACTGTATATTTCCTTTATGACGGTGCTGTGAAGAGCTGTGGGTTAATGACGTGTGTATTCCCTCCGGTGAACTGAGGGCAGCCAATATATTTTGTAGCATGACACAGAGTTTATGTGACAGAGGCTCAAAGCATGGCTGTTCTTACTTTCTAAATGAGCATGCAGATATAACTGTCAGCTGCTGCAATCTATGCTGAACTAAAGCATGTTTACATGTGAGGACGCCTCATTAACATCACTGCTTACCACTGATAACAGCCTTTTAGTTGTGACAAACAACACAATTTGCTCACTCCTAGTAGACAAATGTATTTTCTGTGTGTTTGTGGGTCTCGAGCGAGACAAATAGGATTTATTGCTGCCCTTCAGTGTAGTTTAATTCTGTCCCAGATAACAAAAAGATATTATAAGAATGTTTTGCTAACGTTCCCATTAAGTTATTAAAACGTTATTTTAGGATGTTCTCTGAACGTTTAAAATGTCAGATTTATTTTCTTTAAAAAAAAAAAAAAAAATGATTTCAAAATGTTTTTTTCTTGGTTATGAACGTCAATTCCATTTTATCATTTTGAAAAACATTATGAGAGCGTTTAAGAATATTCAGAGAACATTCAAAAGTAACAAGTATAACATTTAAAAAAACATTAGATGAACATCCAACTAAAACTTCAGGAAAGCAAACAATGCATAATGTTTTTGTGCTAACGTTTTGAGAACATTATTATTAAATACTAGATGACTTTAAACAAATGTTCTGTTAATGTTATTGGAAGAATGTTTGTTCATAACTTTGATTCATAAGTTCTGAGAATGTTCCCTGTTAGCTGGAAAATATTGACCTGATTCGAACTTTGAATATCTTTGGGTTTTAATTTAATCATATTAGACTTAAGTAGCTGTAATGAGGCGTATTCAGTAATCTTAATAAGATAATGAGAGAAAACTATATATCACTTGAAATTAGTTTCAAAGTGACATATCATTAATTTGAATTAAGAGTAAGAGGGTTTCTACGTTTGCTCATCCTTTCATCCACATGCAGCAGATTTACTTTCACACTAAAATTGAGTTTTCCTCCATCCTTCAAACAGCTGTTATCAGCAATGAGGTGAAGAAGAGCAACATAACAAATTGATTGTCACTACCCAGAATGCACCTGTACACCTCCAGACTGGTGACATCAGACGCCAGATGGGAACGATTAAAAATTAACATGATAAATGGAGATGCTTTTTTTAACCAGATGCTACTAGTCACTTTAAGCAGTATGTACTATATAGCAAATTATTAGTACATCCTACATTACATTTTGTGATACAAACAATCACATTGATTGCTTTACGTGAGTATATTGTATGTATGCAGGTAAACTATATTATTGCACAGCTCTATATATAAATAGAGGCTTTTGCACCAGAGGAACCTTTTCATAGTTCCTAGAACTATTGGCTGAAGTACCCAGATTTTGCCGTGTTCGCAACACAGGAACTAGGAACGATTTTAGTTCTAGGAACTCCTTTTGGGGGAAACTAAATTAGCTCCTACTTCAGAGTACGGTCTAAACCAGCACTATAGGAACTATCAGTGATGTAAGTGTACATTGATTGGTCAAACGCATGTGAAACACTGGCACCCGGCATTTTTAAAAAGCAGCGTAAACACATTTACTTAACAAACATGGAAAACGTCGATAACGGCATTTACCTGTTGTGTAAATTATGCGTTTTCATTTTCATTACCACGAAACCCAAGACACACAGCAAACATGGCTCTGATCACAGCATCCTCCATTCACCGGTTTTTGTCGGCCGCTTCAGAGTTCCTATTCCCGGTGCGAATGCAACATGGCCCCGTTGAGAAATTAGCTCTTGGGGAACTATCCTAGTGGCTAGTTCCTATAACTGAGTTCCTAGAACTATTTGGTGCGAAAGCCCCTAATGCTGGATATATTTTGCATACACTAAACTCACATAAAAGACCCATTGCGCCCTTTCTTCAAAGTCTTGATTTGTGTTTTTGTGCTCTACTAGAACAGGTTTTCATGCTTGAATGTTCAAGAACATATTATTTTCCTCATTCTCCATTGTTGCAGCTCCTCTCTTCCCAGTCTGTCAGTAACGCTGTGTTTAGTTCCTGTCTCTATGAAGTCCCTCCTTCTGAAAAGCACAATGTGCTCTGATTGGTCAGCTGGAGCAGTGTGATGTCATTGGTCAAGTGCTTCGAGCGTGTTTGGGAAATGCCCCGCCCCTTACTATAACTGCCAGTTTCAACACGCTACTAATTAACTCAATCAGGCTCCACCCCTTTATTCTGCCTATGAATAATTTAAATGAGGAATATTGTGACATGTTCATTCCCGGATGAAAACGCAAGACTACAATGGAGGCGTTTTAGGGAGTTCAGAAACAGTGACACTGATGAAGAGAACTTTACAGAGCGCTTTTTACACACTAAAGAAAGATGACCCCTTTTAAAAAATAGTAAATAGGGTAATTTTATCATATCATGACTTAAAGACTGAGGCTGATTACACGCTCCATGTTTTCTCCCATTTCTTTCAGCATATTCAAGCGGTCAGTGGAGCCTTCATGGATTCTCAACACAATGGCAACACACCCCTTCAGACTTCCACCTCTAACCTCAACGCCATCTTGCCCAAACCAGCCGAGAAAGAAGAGGAGGACGAAACCATCTGGCTGTGGGTGGCTGTCATTGCAACCGTTGGCAACATTGTGGTGGTAGCAGTGGTGTGCGCCTGTGCCTTTTAGACCCCGTAGTGTCCAAGAACACAGCCTAAACTCCTGATCCTTCACCCGTTTGCACCTTAGCACAGTATGTAGTATGCAAGCAACAACCTTCTGCCTCCTTTCTCCAAAGATGCTTTTGAGGCTAACTTAAAGGCAGCCGATTGATCTTTTATTTTAAATGATTTACATAGCACTTATTCTTCTATAGATTATTATTATTTTTTTTTATGACTAAACAAAGCATGGGTCAGTTTCTTCATCAGAAGGGGTCGGTTACAGTTTGCTTGGTTATATAAGCCAGCATTGCGTAACATACTGTCAACTGTCCAGTTGTTGATCAACATGATAAAGCAAATCCCTGGGACATGCGTCTCTGGATAGGACTCAAATAAGTGTGCATGTTTCTGAGTGTCAGTGCATGCTAAATTAGACAGACGGTGGTTGTCAGACAGGTCTATGCATTAACTGGCATTAGTTCACAGTGCTTCTGGTCATTCTACCCATTCCTCTTCATTTCTGCCTCTAACGATGGAGTCAACACTTTTTTGGCCCACTGTTTGGCAATTTAGGGCCAATATATGACACATTAAAACATATATTAGACATAATTGTCAGTAAATGTGAGCAATGTGTTAGTGTATTCAAGTCATGTCAGAAAGATCATATTTACGAGTTAAACGGACATGAACGTCACTACCAAGTCATAATTATTGGTGGGAAACTCTTAAGTTTATGAGTTGTGTGTGTGTGTGTAAGGCGCTGTGGATTCAGCGTCTGTATAAATGGTAAATGTTTTTTTTACTAATATTTACAACAAAACTACAAACAACAACAAAAGTTACATTGTACAATTAATATAAAATATATAAAAGTTAAGTTTACAGCACCTTCATAAATTGAGTAAAAACATAAAGCAGAAACACATTTAAAGCCCATTATTCATAATTTTGTAGGTGTAGACTTAAAAAACCTTTTTTTAATTTTTGTTGAAAATGTATATCGCCATCTTTCTCCGATCGAAGTGATTTGAGCACACCTGACATCGTAAATACGACTCCACAACTCGTAAATGTGAATGTCCAAAGACTTGAACGCATTTCTAGTTGAAGTGACTATTATCAGCTCTTTGATTAGCTGATTGGCAAGAAAATGCACAGACCCAAGCCATACTTCACGGTTCAGTAAATAAATGAATAAATAAACAAAGTCACTGGCAAAAAATGTATAATTCATATTAAAAATAGAAATATATATATATTTTTTTTTCATTAGAATATATAGCTACTTTTTAATAGTCGTCAACGAGAAAAAAAGCTTTTTACATCTACCAGTTGGGACTAATGTCATGCTAACCAGCCTATATACTAAGGGGGCATTTACACAACACTTTTTTATGCATTTTGGCCATTCATTTACACAATAACGGCATTTTGGGGGCCTGTAAATGCAAACTTTTGAAAACAGGTTTCAAAGTGCAAGTTTTTTTTCATCGCCGTGTAAACTACAAAATATGAATTTATTAAAATGGTGATGTCATGCGCATGTGTGGGATGTGTTTATAGGCGCGTAGTGTTTCTTTACAAAGTGACATCGCCATCTACTGGTCTGTCAGCAGATTACAGCTTTTTTTTCGAGGATCCATGCGAATGGGGAACATTTTACGTTTTTAGTACATCGTTGTAATGTAAACGTACTCAGACTCTGAATATTCAATGCCACTTTCAACCAGTGTTTCCCATTTTTCATAAAATGGGAAACCTAGGAATGGCTTATTGATAGTCTTTGCACATAAAACTTGTATAGGATGTTTTAACAGCAAAAAACATCACTTTTAACTTTTTTGAGTTTCTGTCCTACTATAATGCCACTCAAACCGACTTCTCTCCCATTTAATTGTTTTGATGCAGTCCCTTTTGTAAAAATATTTTTTACAAAAGAGACCATTAAAAAAAATTTGCCTTGTCATCTTGAGTCCGAGTTCATAGTTAAGTGTGAGTGTGAGCAAGATAATATTAGTGCTTGGATGATGCTGAATCTCATCTTCTGTGGGTTAAGATACAGAAATACCACCTCATTAATTCAATCATAGCTCATTTTTCAACACCCAAAAGTCTTTTTTTTTCTGGCCTGTTGATGGTCCACACAATTACTAATGGTCTGCTGGATCTCTGAACTGAAACATGACTTTTGTTCCACAGCGATTAATCCAACTGTGGTGGAGGAGCTTTAGGTTCAGAGGTTATAGCTCATTTAGCATGCAGTCGCTCTGTCGTGGGTGAACTCATTTTGCAGGGTTTTACTTCAGAGATGATATAGATAGTGTTCTGTGACCGTCTTCACCCTCTATTGCACAATATTGTCTATATAAATAAACATTTATAATGTTACAAAGAATATATGTACATATTTCAAATAAATGCTGTTCTTTTGAAGTAGCATAACTGTTCTCAACAATGATAATCAGAAATCATTCTTGAGCAGCAAATCAGCATATCGGAATGATTTCTGAAGGATCATGTGACACTGAAGACTGGAGTAATGATGCTGAAAATTCAGCTTTGATCACAGGAATAAATACAATTGTATGTATTCACATAGAAAACTGATATTTGAAATTGTAGTATTTCTTAATATTACTGTTTTTACTGATCAAATAAATGCAGCTTTGGTGAGCAGAAGAGACTTCTTTAAAAACCATAAACTCTTTCCGACCCCAAACGTTTGAATGTTGTGTTAAAGCCAATCTATAAATCTTCTGATTTCATCTGTCTCAGATAGTGCAGACTTTACAGATATCCATCGCTCGGCTTTGCTCTGTGGTGAAGCAGGCTGAAAGGTTGAATAGTGTCTCCCTCTCCCTGTACTTTAATTCAGGAGTTTGGCAACAGGGCTGTGGTTGTTTTCTGGCCATAGTTTGATCTCAGAAATGTGGCACAGCCGTAACACCGTTTGTGTGCTTGACTCCGGAGTCAATGGAGACGCAGGTGTCCATCACGCTCTCAACCACACCACAATGTGCCTTAGGGAACGTAATGCTGCCGATCTGTGCGCTCTGGTGTGGACACAGTGGGAATGACCTCATTTCGGAGGTAAGCTTTCTTTAAATTCTTTTATAGACAATTTTAAGCTTTTACAGCCAGCTCTTCTGCATTTACCTAACTGCCGGAAGCCAGTTATTTAAGTTTTTAAAGCTTTAAATATGGATATTTTTCTTACACACATGCATCACTTCGCTTCAGAAGGACTTTGTTTAACCCCCGGAGCTGTGTGGATATCTTATGATGGATGGTTGCACTTTTTTGGGCTTCAAAATCTCATCCTCTATTCACTGCCATTATAAAGCTTGGAAGAGCCAGGTCATTATTTAATGTATTTCTGATTGTATTCGTCAGAAAGAAGAAGGTCATATACACCTAGGAGGTCTTGAGGGTGAGTAAATCATGGGGTTATTTTCATTTTTGGGTGAACTATCCCTTTAATACACAGGTTTCTGGAATTCTGATTGGCACAAGCGATCGCTCTTAATCCAGTTACTTTTCAAGAAAGTGCAATTCCTCATTAAGAGAGCAAATAGCAATTTTCATTGCTTTGTTGCCTCGAAGCTCGTGGATTTCTCGGCTTCTCTCAGTAGAGATGCGGGTCTGGTTAGCACTTTGGGAGATCTGAAGGTTACAGTGGGAGCTTCTTCATCTGGCCTGCCCCCACGAACCTCCCCCTAAGAACCTCCCCCTCTAGCGCGCCATGTGCCATCGAGTTGCCAGATGCTGGTGCAGGTCCCTCACATGAGGCACCTCGTATCTCATTCGGCGCTCTGGATGAGGATCCTGAGGAGGCTAAACTGCCCCCCTCTGGGGTGGTTGTTCATGCCAAATCGGATTCAGAGTTGACAGCCATGCCGTTGGCTTTGGGCTCAAGTGGAACCCTCCACTGTGTCCCGAGTGCTCGCGACTGGGTGATTGGCTCCTGGGCTCGGCGCATGGTTCACAGCCGCATGAAGCTCCAGTGCCTTTCTTCCTGGAAGTGCACTAGCAGGTTTAGAAAACGTGAAAGGTATCTTTTACTGCCCGGAAAAGTTCTTCTACCTCCTCCACTCTCACTACCCTCGATGGTGGGGCTGCCAGGGGTTACATGGACATTCCACATGTGGAGCGTGAAATTGCGGTGCACTTGTGCCCGCAGTCTGCCGCCACCTGGTAGAATTATCCGCGTCTCCTGTCCAAGGTGAGTAAGACGAAGGCAGCTCTGGCTGCTAAGGCTTACTGTGCCGCTGGACAGGCTGCCTCCGCCTTGCATGCCATGGCCATCCTGCAGGTCCATCAGGCAAAAGCTCTGAAAGAGCTGCACGTGGGTAGTTCTCAGCCGGGGTTGTTGCAGGAGCTGCGCACGTGCTCCTCAGTGCTCCTTCACAAGCTCCTGTTCAAGATGCTCACCCTGAAACGCATCCTCGTGTGCATTCGCTCCCAGGATTGGTTCACAGCAATCAACCTGAATAACATGTACTTTAATGTCTCGATTCTCCCTTGACACAGACCATTTCTACGCTTTGCATTCGAGGGCCGAGCATACCAGTACAAGGTCCTCCCCTTTGGGCTGTCCCTGTCTCCCTGTGTCTTTACCAAAGTCACGGAAGGTGCCCTTGCCCTGCTCAGGGATGTGGGCATTCGCTTCCTCAACTATATCAACGACTGGTTCATTCTGGCCTAGTCCCGAGATCAGTAATGCAAACAATGGGAACTTGTGCACCTCAGCCAGTTCAAGTCAACTGGGAAAAGAGCAAGCTCTCCCAGTGCAGAGCATCCCTTTTCTCTGTGTTGGACTCGGTCAACATGACAGCACGCCTCAGCTGATTTGGAGCCAATTCGGGGATGCACAGGTAGACCTGTTTGCCTCCCAGGAGTCTGCTCACTGCCAATTGTTTTATTCCTTGACCAAGAAGACCCTCGGCATGGATGCACTGGCGCCCAGCTGGCCCTGGGGCCTGCACAAATATGCGTTTCCCACAGTGAGTCTTCTTGCACAGATTCTGTGCAAGGTCAGGGAGGACGAGAAGCAGGTCTTGTTAGTTGCACCTTACTGGCCCAATCAAACCTGGTTCCCAGAGCTGATGCTTTTCGCGACAGCCCCTTTCTGGCGGATTCCCCCGAAGAAGGACCTGCTTTCTCAGGGACGAGGCACCATATGGCACCCGCGTCCCAACCTCTGGAAACTCCCCGTGTGGTCTCTGGACGGGACTTGAGCGGAGGACTTAAGCGGCCTACCGCCAGCGGTAGTTGACACTATTACTTCGGCTAGAGCCCCCTCTACCAGGCGTGCTTATGCCTTGAAGTGGAGTCTGTTTGCTGAGTGGTGCTCTTCCCACTGGGAAGACCCATGCAAATGCCCGGTCAGCTCTGTGCTTCCTTTCCTTCAAGATGGTTTGGAGTGGAGGCTGTCCCCCTCCACCTTAAAGGTCTATGTTGCCGCCATCGCAGCACATCATGTTGCAGGTCACTGGGAAAGCACGACCTGATCGTCAGGTTCCTGAGAGGTGCCAGGAGGTTAAATCCTCCTTGGCTACACCTTATCCCCTCCTGGGACCTCTCTTGTCCTTTCGGGCCTTCAGAGAGCTTCCTTCGCGCCCGTAGAGTCAGTTGAGCTTAAACACCGCTCGTTGAAGATGGCGCCACTGACCGTGCTCGCTTCTGTCAAGAGGCTTGGGGACCTGCAAGCATTTTCAGTCAGCGAATCATGCCTAGAATTCGGGACGGCCTTGTCTCACGTCATCCTGAGACCCTGGCTTGGATTTGTGCCCAAAGATTCCACCACTACCTTCCGGGACCACGTGGTGAACTTGCAAGTGCTGCCCCTGGAGGAGGCAGACCCAGCCCTCATGTTGCTGTCCTGTTCCCGTTCTGGTACTTACATGGACCGCACGCAGAGCTTCAGAAGCTCAGAGCAGCTTTTTGTCTGCTTTGGAGATCAGCAGAAGGGAAAGGCTGTCTCCAAACAGGATGGCCCAATGGATAGTGGATGCCATCGCCTTGGCATACCAGTCCCAAGGTGACTCGTGCCCCCTAGGTGTGAGGGCTCACTCCACTGGTGTTGCTTCCTCCTGGTGCATGGCGCCTCTCTGGCAGACATAAGCAGAGCTGTGGGCTGGGTGACACAAAACACATTCGCAAGATTTTATAATCTCAGAGTGGACCCGGTGTCCACCCGTGTGCTTTCGACAATTAGATAGCCATGGGTTCTCGATTGCCACGCCATTTTCCTCCAAGGACGGGAAGCGAGCGCTCTTCAGTTCAGTTCCCCAGATAGCAAACCCTATGGAGTTCCTCTTGCATCTTGCAGCAGTCAATGTCAGGCCCAGTACTTGTGTACATGCCAAGTAGCATTCCTCCCTGGTTAGCTAGGACCTACCTCAGAGATTTTCCTTATGTAGTACTGCCCCATGGGTCAGACGCTATGGCGTTTTAAGTAGGGACCCCATTATGTCAGTATCGACGTAATGTTGAACGTGACTGACTGAATGGGAATGTCTAGGTTACTATTGTAACCCCTGTTCCCTGAAGGAGGGATCGGATATGTTACATCCCCTTGCCATGGCCCTGAACTACCGCTGAATGGCCAGGATCCTTGTCTCCGCTCCTCAGAAAATTTGAATTAAGTGAGTATGCTGGTCCTATTTATACCCATATGTGACGGGTGGGTGTGACTCGGCATGTAAATCTCACTGGCCAATTCCCATTGGCTCGTTTTGTGCCACTTGGAGGTGATTGGGCTCCCAGGTGAGACCCCATTACATCAGTATTGATATAAAGTCTCAATAGTAACCTAGACGTTTTCTATTTTAAAGTAATTTATTCTTGTGATCAATATATGTTGAATGGTGCCACAAAATTATGAAGCAGCACAACTGTTTTCAACATTAATAATAATCAGAAATGTTTCTTGATATTAGAATGATTTCTGAAGGATCAAGTGACTCTGAAGACTGGAGTAATGATGCTAAAAATTCAGCTTTGATCAAAGGAATATATTATATTTTTACATATATTCACATAGAAAACAGTTCTTTTTACCACATTTTTTTTATCAAATAAACAGTCTCGGTGAGCATAACAGACTTGAGAACTTAATTCCAAACTTTTGACCGGTAGTGTATATTTGAATAATTGTATAATAATAATTGTTGCCATTTGCTAATTATAAATAAGCTCAATTTGATTTCATGTCCATTTCTTTGGTAAGTAGCCCTGTAATAAGAGAGATAATGTACAGATCTGCCGTGATCGCACAAGTTGTATTTTGTGTTAATGACCATGAAAATGATCTCTTGCATATTTGCTTCCAACCATCAAACCCGCCTTGAATCATAATCAGTCCTTGAATTTCAATCCATTCTGCGATAAAGATATGATTTTAAAGAACAAGTCTGTGATAAGAGCTCATCAAAACTGTCATTGACACCCACAAATCTGGAGTTGGTCATCTGCATGATTTGCTCATTGCATTTTTTTTTATTTTTTTTTCATCCATGATACAAAACATCTTGATAGTATTATGCATCATAGCTGAGGCTCTGTTTGCAGGGAGATCTTTGTGGACTCTTCTGACCCTTTACACGTCTCTTCTTGTCTTTCAGATTGGAAGGAACATGTTGCAGCCTAAAGGATGCTTGTATTAGAGCATATTCTCACAAGAATCAAATGCTTTGAGACACTTTGATTGCTGCAGCAGCACAATGGGAACCTGCTTTAAAGACACTCAGAAGTGGAGGACCTTGTTCGATTATCAAGTTAATTCCTGCTGGGGAAATAGAGCAGATTCATAATGTCAACATGCTCTGAATATCTGTAAATGTTAGGATCAGTAGAATGATTTTTTGTTTGTTTTACAGTTGAATCACAAAAAGGATATGAGGGTTAAACTGTTTTGTTTTTTTGTTTTTTAGACTTATTTTGGTTATTTGCATGTGGTGGAGACAGTTTAATTGAGAATCTCTTCAAAAGTTAGCAAAAAGACCAACTTTTTATTTTTATTAGTAGGATTGTCATTGAAACAAAATATAGTTTGAATAATATTATGCATCTAATTGTTGATTGTTGTATATGCATTTAGAGGGGGTAAAGTTAATAAAATAAGTTCATAGTAGATGAAATTGTATATAAATGGAGAAGAAGCACTTTATTTATTTATGCTGGTCAGTAGAACTTGGGTTTCATTGTGATTTTCATTCAAACATCATCTTTTCACGCATTGCATATCCATCTGCTTGCTCCTTATCGGTCCGATCTGAAATTTGTGAATGAATGAGTAACACCGGACCCTCAGGGACGCCCTTTGTAAACATTTACCTAATGCCAGCACAGCAATACAGCACTGTTTCACGTGCAAAAATCCAGTTAAAGTTATCACAGATTGCACTGTTAAATGTGTGAGATGAACATATAAAGTACATGTAAAGTGGGACAGTTGAGCTCATCTATCATTATGTAAATATTCTTGGGAATGGGATGGCCCTTATGTAAGCATTTTTATCATCTTAAAACCAACAGCCATGAACTGTCAGAATGTCTCACTTTACCTGGATTCAAAGTGATCTGAACTGACTGGATTTCATTAAAATGATCGCCACCTCTATAATTCGTTTTGCCTTAACTATATTATAGCATTATAATAGCACATGATGTACACTTTAAAAATCTTGATAATTGTACCAGTTTAATTCATGCCAATATTTTTATTTATTTTTTGTTTTGTTTTTTGTATGAAGATAAAACATATATAAGTGACATGTGATTATCTTTTATGAGTCCAGCCACTCATGTGTTTAGACGGTCTTGCATGTTGGCAAATATCTCTGTTCTGCTGTTATTTTATGCAAGTATTATTGTCTATACTGTACATAAAAAAATGTGTAAAAATTATGCATTCCTTCATGTATTTTCTTAAAATATTTATGGAGCAAATATGTTATACTCGCAGTACAATATACATTTTCATTTAATTTTGGACACAACCAGAAAGCTAATATGTATTTTTTTTTTTTGACTTGTAGTGAAATAATCCAATTGTGAGCTTTAAAAAAAAAAGATAATTATGGAAGTTTTATCAAGGCTGATTTACTTTTTATCTGTGTTTGTTACAGTAACTACAAGAACAAGTTCATATATTGGACACAAGTGTCTTAATGCTCTTTAGTGATGATGTTTTTCTATACACTTGAATCACAATGACTAGTCTAGTGTTTGTTGGGAACAAATGCATAATGTTCTCTCTTTACTCTTGTACTTATGACCTGGAATGACCTGTCCGTGTCCGCTCTCTGGCTGTTCTATTCTCGGAGGCTTGACCATCTGCTGCAAAATCGCTGTCTCTGCATTTAATGGCCACAAAATCGTAATTACGCGCCACAAACAAGCCAGAGATTACCGATAAAGGAGCATTAAATTATGCAACGCTAGAGCTCTCTCTGTTACACATTCTTTTTCCCTCTCACACTTGGATGCATTCATTGCCCTCCATCAAGAAGATCTAACAAAAAGCTAACCATTTCTATTAGCCCCAGAAGAAATGGTGTAGTTTACCAGCAGGGACTAACTGGACCATGCTGTAACCAGCCAAACCGCATAATCCTCACAATTTGTCTTCTAATTTACTCAAGAGAGTTTCATTAAACTGCTGGACCAGACCCGGTCATCTGGATCAACGGAAGGATGCAATCTGCTCTGATTGTGTGCAGTGCAATTAAACTACAGTCATTTCTGCTTTCTGTAATCATAGAGCCGCTTCAAGAGGAGGTTTTACCTCATCTGTTTTTCCACACACTACTAAATATAGAGTCAGAAGCCAATTCTAATTAGAACATGATTGAGGATTATTGTGAGGATTACAATCTTTATTATTCTTTATCATTTTCAAAACAAATTAACCTGTTGATGATGGGTAGGAGGACATTATTTACCCACTTATTTCCATTTAAATATGTTTTAACAGTGAAATTCTGAAATAATATCCCCCTACTATTGTAATTTGTTGAGTTTGCATTCTTTAAAAAAAAGCTGTTTTTAAACGATCTGAGTAACAATTTATTTGAACCCACAGCAGGATTCTTTTTCCATCCACTCACTGCCGTTGTGTCATCATGACCTCTCAAAACCCTTTTATCTCCAGCCTTTTATTATGCACTATAATGTTTATTCACCATCGTCAAGGACCATCTGAACTTCTCGTCATAACATAGACAGTGACTCAACAGTTAAAAGCATTTGCCAAGGTCTGTCTCGTTCTACAAGTCCTCTTAATCTCTATGATAACGTTCAAGTTCATGCCGTACTCTGCAGACTGGAACCTTTAAGATGCGATCATGTTAGAGAAATTTCCAACCCTATCTCATGACCAATTCGTACGTATTTTACGAGGTGGCTAATTCGTATGAGTTAACAAAAGTCGCTAAAGTTAAGAGTCGCTTCGTACGACCTTCATACAATTTGTCTAAACCCCAGTGACGGGTAGGTTTAGGGGCGGGGTTAGGGGTAGGTCATTCGTACAAATTCATACGAATTCGGCAACTCGTAAAATACATACGATTTAGCAAAAAAGGTCATACGAGTGAGGTCGTACGAATTAGCCACCTCATAAAATACGTACGAATTGCCTTGAGATCGTGTTGGAAATTTTGCATACAAAAAAAGTTCTCTATTGTCAATAGTGTAGCGATGTAAAGCAAGTAGCTCTTTGTTGGTCAGCACAGCGAATTCACTTGAATACAAGCAAAACAGGTGTGGAAATGTTTTTCTCCCTCACACGAAGCTCCCGATCGCACAGATTTCTATTTGAATGACTGATTTCCCCGTGAAATTTTGTGGAGCAACGGTAAAAAAAATAAAAAATTATTGGGAGTCTTATTTTCTCAAAAGTTGTGGCATTGCGCAGTTAAGAAAGTGAATGTTGGCATCACATCACAAGAGTCGCTTCAAAGAGAAAACCCATTTGAAACTGGTTCAAAAAAGCTTTTCATGACCAGACAATGAACATCCTCCAGATATAAGGGCACAAATGCGAAGCTGAGCAGCTCTCAAAAGTCTTATTATTCAGGAAGTCCTTCTTAGAAATGCTGCTCTTTAAGTGTCGGCCAAAACATACCACTGCCACGTTCATCTTCTTTATCTGCTGTGTTCAAATGTGTTGGTCACGTTGACAGCAGTCATTAAGTTACCCATAAGACGTAGTTTCCCAGAAGGTCTCCACATGGTGTGGCGCTGAATCACCAGGTTCAGTTTACTGGACTTCCTTCCACGAATGCTCACCATATACAAAAAAGGCCTCTTTTGCCTCTCACAGACAGTGGGATATGGATCAAACTTTGTTATGCTCTTTTAGCAAGAGTCCAAGTTTATTAATTCCTTGGCAGACAGTCATTGGCAAAGACTTTCAAAGCAACTCGAACTCTTGTCAGGATTGAAATGAAAAAGTGTTCTATTTTATTAGTTACATAAGCATACAAGGATTAAACTTTCATTTCCAAAAGACAAATCTAATATCATATTCAGACTGGGTTTACCAAAATTCTCAGACTGAACATCAACATCAACAGCACAAAACAAGGCAATCAATAGTGATTTCTTCACATTGGAATCAGTCTTTTCAAGAATGTGACACACTAACTTCAAGGTCTAGTTTTTCCGCTATGATTTAATCAGATAAAGAACCATAGTAAACCCATAACACAAAGTTCACAAACTAAACATTTATCCTATGCCAGAATACAGCCTTGTTGCTTTACTTGTCTGTCATTTTGTGATTTATGTAACCGCTGCTGATGCAGTGATGGAACCTCAAGCTCTTTATCTGTGCTTACGTGAGAGAGCAGATGCTCCTCATGGCTGGCTGACATGGGAATCAAAAACAGATGAGAGACACATTCACATTTCATCTGAGTAACATATATAGTGCAGGCAGAGAGAAATCAATGCAGAGGTTTTCAACAGAGCCGACGAACACTGAGCTGTCTACATAGAAAGTACTTTAAGACATCATATGCTTTTTTGACCCGATTAAGTAGGACTTCTTTATATTTAATTTCATATTTTTTTCTATTATTCTGTTGTCTCTAAAATATGGTTAAAGTGTACTGGTGAATGAGCATTTAAAAACTTTTAATTTTTCATTATTACAAAGTTCACTTTTTTTAACGTGCTGCGTAACACAAGAATGAACCTCATTGGTTCTTGCGGAAGCTCAAACACGCTGCGTAACACAAGAATGAACCTCATTGGTTCTTGCAGAAGCTCAAACACGCTGCGTAACACGAGAATGAACCTCATTGGTTCTTGCGGAAGCTCAAACACGCTGCGTAACACGAGAATGAACCTCATTGGTTCTTGCGGAAGCTCAAACGAGCTGCGTAACACGAGAATGAACCTCATTGGTTCTTGCTGAAGCTCAAACGTGCTGCGTAACACGAGAATGAACCTCATTGGTTCTTGCTGAAGCTCAAACGTGCTGCGTAACACGAGAATGAACCTCATTGGTTCTTGCAGAAGCTCAAACACGCTGCGTAACACGAGAATGAACCTCATTGGTTCTTGCAGAAGCTCAAACACGCTGCGTAACACGAGAATGAACCTCATTGGTTCTTGCAGAAGCTCAAACACGCTGCGTAACACGAGAATGAACCTCATTGGTTCTTGCAGAAGCTCAAACACGCTGCGTAACACGAGAATGAACCTCATTGGTTCTTGCAGAAGCTCAAACACGCTGCGTAACACGAGAATGAACCTCATTGGTTCTTGCAGAAGCTCAAACACGCTGCGTAACACGAGAATGAACCTCATTGGTTCTTGCAGAAGCTCAAACACGCTGCGTAACACGAGAATGAACCTCATTGGTTCTTGCAGAAGCTCAAACACGCTGCGTAACACGAGAATGAACCTCATTGGTTCTTGCAGAAGCTCAAACACGCTGCGTAACACGAGAATGAACCTCATTGGTTCTTGCAGAAGCTCAAACACGCTGCGTAACACGAGAATGAACCTCATTGGTTCTTGCAGAAGCTCAAACACGCTGCGTAACACGAGAATGAACCTCATTGGTTCTTGCAGAAGCTCAAACACGCTGCGTAACACGAGAATGAACCTCATTGGTTCTTGCAGAAGCTCAAACACGCTGCGTAACACGAGAATGAACCTCATTGGTTCTTGCAGAAGCTCAAACACGCTGCGTAACATGAGAATGAACCTCATTGGTTCTCGCATGCATCAAACAAATATGCTTGACCTTCCATTTACCATAACTGATGTGTGGGTGTTTATTTGTGAATAAAAGCCTTTCATTCAAACTGTTCATCATATAAAGTGATTGAGTCTCTTCAGAAAATTTGGACTAATCCTCTTAATTCATTTGGATTGGTTTTATGATCACTTTATTAACGTTTTGAAGCATCAAAGTGGTAGTCACGTAGCTGTCAATGGAGGGACAGAAAGCTCTCAGATTTCATCAAAAAGATCTTTATTTGTGTTCCGAAGATGAATGAAAGTCTTACGAGTGTGGAACGACATGACGGTGAGTAATTAATGACAGAATTTTCATTTTTGGGTGAACTAACCCTTTAAGTGCACTTTTTTATTTCATTCATTTTATATATCTTCATGTACAGTTTTAAAAAATATACTGAAGTTCACTACAAGTAAGCTGTTCCAAATAGGTCACTGGGTCAGCGAATACCTGTTTCTGTTAGGATGCAAAATCAAATCAGACAGTGAAACAGCTCACAAGTGTTTGGAAAAAGAGCCATAAAATCAGAAGACAAGAGACCCGAATCCCCCCACACACGACCAAGCAGACAGCGAGGTATGAACACACGAACACAAAGCGATGTTGCATCATAATAAAAACGTCTTTTAACACAAAATGTAACATGGGAGGTTGAGAAGATTCACGCAACCAATCGAAGATTAACATGCACTGAATTTACACAAACAAATGTTGGTGAAATGAAAGGACTAGCATGCTCTGTGTGAGAAAGCAAGAGAAACAGGCATGGGTTCATTCGGGGGAGGGAGGCTGCAAGCGTGTGATGCAGGCCAGCCGCAGGAAGAAGGAATGCATCTGCTGAAGAATGAGAGAAAGCGAGGGAAAAGAGGGAAAGGCAGAGGAGGAGACAGGGTGGAAAGAGGGAGGGAATAGAGAAGTGTGTGTTTGTAGAGATGTGTATGTGTGTGTGGCATGGCTGTTGAATGAGTGGGCCTTGTGTAGCAGTATTCCGGCCGCTTCTCTGCCCTAGAGCCACATGTGTGTGTTTGTGTGTGCATTTGCACGTGTTTGCGGGAGACAGACCACCAGCCACCACTAACTGACGGAGAAACTCCGCCACACCGTTGGTGTTTCTCAAACTCAGCACAAGACACCTTTGTATGCAGTTTTCGCCTGTGCAATGAGAGGAATGACACTGTGGAGAGCTCACTGCTTGTGTCTGGTGGTCCTCCTGATCCCTCTGCAGGGAAATGCCCACCCACAGTGCCTGGACTACAAGCCTCCATTCCAGCCTCCGGAGCCCCTGCTCTTCTGCAAGGAGTATGCCAAATTTGGATGCTGTAACTTAGACAGGGATAACCAAATTTCACAGCGCTTCTACCAGATCATGGACTACTTCGATCATACGGGATTCATGGCCTGTGGGAAGTACATCCGCAGTATTCTTTGCCAGGTGAGTCTCAGGTGGCTATTTTGAATTTAGCCCATGAAATTACCTATAGAATATAGAGACATTTAAGACAGGATTATTGAATTATATTTATTAAATACTTAATTATATTAGTATTGAATAAATAACATAAAATGTCAATAATTAATTTAATTATTCATTCAGTTTTGATGTAAATGATTTCATTTTCTAATACGGACTGTGCCTCATTCATACAGAGGAAGTTACATCATTGCGTGAGTTACATCATTTTTGTTTTGGCTTTGCTTTTACACGGCTGGATGGCTTCTGCATTAGTAATGACTGAGCTATTTTTAGGGATGATGACCTCAGTTTAAAATGTGAGATATTACTATGGTAATTTCATGTGAATTCTACTCTTCAGTCTTAAAAATAATCAGTTGAAGTCAACCAAAACTAGAAACTACAAAATTAATATTTCTCTTTATCTGAGATTTAGCACACAGGAACACATTATTATGTAAAACCATATGGTTTCTTTTTGGGATCAACCAAAACTTATTTATTTACCTACTTACATCAAGGCTACTGGGATTAAATGATGATATTTGACCATGTGGCTTTGAGATTGCAGTGGGATTGAGTTTGGCAAAGGGAACACCTGATTTATTTGACTACTTAGTGGTGAAGCTGAGCTCAATGATTGCCTTTGTTGGAACATTCACTCCAGATACAGGGAGCTGCTTGTGTTCTCCAACCTGCAGAGAAGCAAAATATACGCATGCTCTCTAACTAGGCATGGGATGTATCATATTCCTGTGCAAAGGTCAGGGCAACAATGGTTTTAAATAAAGAAAACAAGAGTAGAGGATGGGCCGATATTAGCACTGGGACTTCTTACTGTTTGTATCAGCTTGTTTGTGTTTGTGCTTTCCAGACCTTCACCAGTAGATGGCGACACATGGCTGTCTTTTTGAGTTATTGAATCATTCATTCATTCAACTGATTCATTCAATATGCTGATTTATTCAGGAATCAGGACCAAAACAGGTGACTGTCTTTAAAGGATTAGTTCAGAATTCAAAGTTCCTGATAATTTACTCACCCCCATGTCATCTAAGATGTTTATGTCTTTCTTTCTTCAGTCGAAAAGAAATTAAGTTTTTTGAGGAAAACATTCCAGGATTTTTCTCCATATAGTGGACTTCATTGGGGTTCAACGGGTTGAAGGTCCAAATGTCAGTTTCAGTGCATCTTCAAAGAGCTCTACACGATCCCAGACGAGGAATAAGGGTCTTATCTAGCAAAACGATCAGTTATTTTCAAAAAAATTAAAATTATATACTTTTTAACCACAAAAGCTCGTCTTGCACTGCTCTGCGATGCTCCACGCATTACGTAATCATGTTGGAAAGGTCACGCGCGATGTAGGCGGAAGTACCGATCCTGTGATTACAAAGCAAATGTGCAAAGTCAAACGGCCTTTACAAAAAAGGTAAAACAACGATGTCTGACGGTTTTGAAGTTGGAGGAGAAAATAAGATGGAGTTTTCGCCCTACCACCATACTTCTGCCTACGTCCCGCGTGACCTTTCCAATGTGATTATGTAATGCGTGGCGCATCACAGAGGATGACATGGGGGTGAGTAAATCATCAGTGCATTTTAATTCTGAAGTGAACTACGAAAGAATGACAAACTCAACCGATTAATTAAAAAAAAAAAATTCGAAATCAAAACGGCTGCATTCAAAATCACATACTCTTGAGTAGGTACTTATTTTGAATAATATATGAGATAACTGACTGCTATTTTTCCATACTGTTTTTCACCTACTATAGTAGGAAAGTATGCGATTTCAGATGCAGCAACTGTCTTTATGAATGAGTCGTTGAATCATTCACTCAGCCGATTTGTGATTCATTCAGGAACATAACACAACTACTGTTTGTTGCTTGGAGAAGTACTGGAAATATCTGGAATATATTGTCTATAATGTAAGTTATTTACCTTCTTTTTTTTTCAAAGCACTCTTGCTTGTGTTATTGCATAAATAAATAGCATAATTTTGCTAAATAATGAATATGCAATCAATAATTTTATTCTCAGATATGCCATGTTCTTAAGGCCAAATTTTTGGACTCTCCCTTGAGGTATATGTTATCACAGACCAAATCAAAACCAGATACAGTACAAACGTTTGTTTCATAAGGCATTTCCTATTCTGTTTCAACAGAGAAAAGCTTTAAGGCAAAGCTGTAAACTTTATAATTGCCTAATGAGTGACGGGCACAAATATATAAGCTAACGGCTTTGAGGCACAGTAGAGTGGGGCACATGTGTTGATGAGTGAAACCCTGCTGAGACCATCTGTTGGAACAAAATCCATTAGTGGTTTGATAAAAACAGAGATTGTGATCTCCTACAGAGTCTCATAATTACAGAACCATATAAACAAAATTATATGAGGGACAGAAAAAGAAGAACAAAATGACTGGACAAGAACTAACAATAGGATCAGAAGGTATGGAGGACAAAAATATACAGTACTTCAGAAGAAAAGTGAGCATGGGAATTGGTGCTTTTCCCAGCATTGTTTAAGAAAGTAGACACTTGGCATTGTACTCAAGTGTTTGCTAACCTCGCATGCAGTTTAAACATTCAATATAACACCTCAACTCATCTTATATGATATCCATAAAGCAAAATCAGATGAAAAATCAGATGTCCCATGAACTACAGTTTTTATTAGGCCTGAAAACTACAATGACATGTTGTAGATTCAGAAGTTTCCTTCATATAGACACTTAGTCCAACTCATTTCAGACATTTCTGCCAGTTTTTTTTTTTTTTTTTTTTTTTTTTTAA
>RJVU01014363.1:4599982-4625165 GCA_003731715.1 Anabarilius grahami
ATATTACATAACCATGTGTTTTGTTTAGCAAATACTGGACTCATTTACACTACATAACCCCCTCAATAGGTTTATATTTTGTTTGAATTGCAATCAAACATGATTAGAGAGATCTGAAACATTACTCATCCACATCTTGGCTACATTACAATGTCTGTAATGTGTTACGAGTGAGATACCCCATCTATCCAAAACACTTTCAGGTCCATTGTTTGTTTAATGTCATTGTAGTAATCTCAGATGATTTCCAGTCCCGAGCTGGCAGTATCATTGCCAAGGCTGGCTCAGTCCTCTGATGGGTGTGGTGTTGTGGCTAAGGCATAATGAGGGCTTGGATAGTCCAAAATGTCCAAGAGTCACTGTATTTATAGCTCAAACAATCATCACCAGCTGCTGGATTGAATCCCGGGATCCCGGCTGCAGAGAAGACGTGCAGAGTGCCACGTTTGCCAGAGTATGAGGAGGAGAGAAATTAAAAGGCTTACACAGCAAATACGTTTTGGATGAATTCACTATTTGAGCAATTTTAGGGTTAACTGAAGGTTTATTGATGATGGCAGCAAGACAGTGTTTATGGGCCAATGACACTATTTTTTTTTAATTAATCTATCAATTTATTTGAAAAAAATCAAACATTAAGATATTATGAACACACGTGTATTTAAGGTGTATGGAAAGTAATATTTTGGAAAATAAAATATTATAGAGTTACAGTTATGCCCTTGATTTAGAACAATTATTAATACATTATAGTTTTAGTTATCTTCATCTTAAGGTGCAATCATATTTACAGTTTTTTTCGCAGATAAAATCCAGTCATTTCAATAGAAATCCAAGCAAGCTTGCAACAGGTTCAAGTTTGTCACATTCATATTCGCTGTGTTGGCGAACTGAAAACTGCTTGGTTTTAAAGTGACTACTGTGTGAGTTGTGCTTTAAGAAAATAGCCAACAGACTTGCTAATGTGATTGCAACGGGCCTTTGAAGCTGCTTAAAAGGTGAATCTTAGACTTAGTGCACAAAAGTAATCTTGATCTGTCTTTGAGAAACTGTTAATTGAGATAATAAATGAGTAACTGTGCATGCTTTGATTTGCTTCGTTCAGGAATGCTCCCCTTATGCCGCGCATCTGTACGATGCAGAAGACGCCAACACCCCAATGCGGGAGCTTCCCGGACTCTGTGGAAACTACTGTGGTGATTACTGGCTTCATTGCCGTTACACTCTCAGCCTACTGATCAATAACAATGAAACGTATGCTATTGAAGAAGACCGAAGCAAGTTCTGCAAATACCTTGAGCTGAAAGATCCCGAGTACTGTTACCCAAACGTCCTCTCTAACGACGAGCTCAATGCCAACCTGGGAGATGTGAAGGCGGATCCGCAAGGCTGCATACAGTTATGCCTGGAAGAAGTCGCAAACAGTCTTCGCAATCCTGTCGCGATGATACATGCGAATGACGGAACTCACCGCTTCTTTGTAGCCGAGCAGCTGGGTTATGTGTGGACTTACTTGCCGAATGGTTCTAGAATTGACAGGCCCTTCCTGAATCTGACCAAGGCGGTTCTAACTTCACCTTGGGCAGGAGATGAGCGAGGGTTCCTTTGCATTGCCCTGCATCCTCGCTTCACAAAGGTGAAAAAGGCCTATGTCTACTACTCTGTATCTGTGAAGAAGCAGGAGAAGATTCGCATCAGTGAGTTCATTGTGTCCGATTCAGATATGAATATGCTGGATCACTCCTCAGAAAGGTGAGATTCATTAAAACACAGATAAGGAAAACATGTCAGTAAACATGCCAGGACAGTCTACTGTAACTTGCTCTGACATATTCATGTTGTAATATTAAGCTGCTTTTCAGGCCGAAAGGTTCTAAAAATGGTAAGGAACAGTTCCAGTTATATTTCCACTTGAGTTTGGTTCAGCACAGCAAAATTACAAACTGTTCTCAGCCTGGTATTGTCAGCACAATTGGCTAACCATGCTAAACCATACTGGTAGAATGCATGTAGTGACGTCGCCACTCAGGATTGGTCACTTGTCTGTTGCCTGGCTACCAGTTTCTCTGTAGCTGGTCAAGCATACAATTTGCAAGTGTGGGTATCTGCAGGTCGGAGTAGGGGCGTGCCGAAATGTAGTATCCATGCTGAAAGGTAGAGGGCGTGCTGAAATGTAGTGGACTTGCTGAAAGGTAGGGGGCATGCCGAAGTGTGGTGGGCATGCTGAAAGGTAAAGGGCGTGCCGAAATGTAGAGGGCATGCTGAAAAGTAGGAGGCATGCCGAAATGAAGTAGGCATGCTGAAAGGTAGGGGGCATGCCGAAATGTAGTGGGCGTGTGGAAAGTTATAGGGTGCGCTGAAATGTAGTGGGCGTGCTGAAATGTAGTGGGCGTGCTGAAAGGTAGGGGATGTGCTGAAATGTAGTAGGCATGGTGAAATATAGTGGGCGTGCTGAAATGTAGGGGGTGTGCCAAAATGCAGTGGGTGTGATGAAATGTAGTGGCTGTGCTGAAAGGTAGTGGGCGTGCTGAAAGGAAGGGGATAAGCTGAAAGGTAGTGGGCACGCTCAAAGGTAGAGGGCATGCTGAAAGGTAGGAGGCATGCCGAAATGTAGTAGGTGTGCTGAAAGGCAGTGGGTGTGCTGAAAGGTAGTGGGCATGTCAATATGTAGTGGTTGTGTTGAAAGGTAGTGGGCGTGCTGAAATGTAGTGGGCTTGCTGAAAGGATGTGGCCCTGCTTAAAATGAGTGGGCGTGCTGAAATGTAGTGGGCGTGCTGAAAGGCTGTGGCCCTGCTGAAAGGTAGTGGGCGTGCTGAAATGTAGTGGGCGTGCTGAAAGGTAGTGGGCGTGCTGAAAGGCTGTGGCCCTGCTGAAAGTTAGTGGGCGTGCTGAAAGGCTGTGGCCCTGCTGAAAGTTAGTGGGCGTGCTGAAAGGCTGTGGCCCTGCTGAAAGTTAGAGGGCGTGCTGAAAGGCTGTGGCCCTGCTGAAAGTTAGTGGCCCTACTGAAAGGTAGTGGGCGTGCTGATAGCTTGTAATGTAAATCAATGAGATCTTTATAAGAGTATAACAGACACTTACAGACAGTCAAAGCATCATTTTTTCATCTCAGAAACATTGCCAAATTACATCCCATGTTGACTTTCTCTGTGGCTGAAAAGTTAATCAACACTTTTGTTTTTTCACGCATTGATTATTGTAATGCATTGCTGGCTGGAGTTTCTAAAGCTACCCTAAGTAAATTACAGTTGGTACAAAATTCAGCTGCNTAGTGGGAGTGCTGAAAGGCTGTGGCCCTGCTGAAAGGTAGTGGGCGTGCTGAAAGGTAGTGGGCGTGCTGAAAGGCTGTGGCCCTGCTGAAAGTTAGTGGGCGTGCTGAAAGGCTGTGGCCCTGCTGAAAGTTAGAGGGCGTGCTGAAAGGCTGTGGCCCTGCTGAAAGTTAGTGGCCCTACTGAAAGGTAGTGGGCGTGCTGATAGCTTGTAATGTAAATCAATGAGATCTTTATAAGAGTATAACAGACACTTACAGACAGTCAAAGCATCATTTTTTCATCTCAGAAACATTGCCAAATTACATCCCATGTTGACTTTCTCTGTGGCCGAAAAGTTAATCAACACTTTTGTTTTTTCACGCATTGATTATTGTAATGCATTGCTGGCTGGAGTTTCTAAAGCTACCCTAAGTAAATTACAGTTGGTACAAAATTCAGCTGCTAGAATTCTGACTAGGACCAGTGCAAGGGAGCACATCACACCTATCCTGGAAAAATTGCACTGGCTTCCTGTTAGTTTTCGTATTGATTTTAAAATTCTCATGCTCACTTATAAGGCCTTGAATAATTTGGCCCCTCAATATTTGTGTGAGCTTTTAACCCCCTACACTCCTACACGTGTTCTACGCTCTTCTGAAGCTGGTCTTTTAACTGTCCAAACAACACGGCTAAAATCTATGGGTGATCGGGCTTTCTCTTCTTTGGCTCCTAAGTTGTGGAATTCCCTGCCCTCTGAGATTAGGAATGCAGAATCCCTCAGTGTTTTTAAATCGTCCCTTAAAACATACTATTTTAGGATAGCCTTTATGTGATTCATGTGATTACTTTGTTTGTTATTATATTGCCTTTCTATTTTATTTTATTTTTTGTATTTTTTGTTTGATTAGTTTTTACTGCCTGCACTGTTATGTGTATCTTTTTAATTTAATTTTTTATGTAAAGTGCTTTGAGATGCTACTTTTAAAGGTGCCATATAAAATAAAGTTTATTATTATTATTATTATTACATAAAATGCATATAAATATCAGTCGTCACTCTATATCTGCCAATAATGTCTTAGTAAGATGATATTTAAATGCTTAGTTCTATGATCATGCTCTGTAGTTTTAAAACATTTAATGTAATGCAATCCAATGATGTTTGAGAGATGAACAAATCAACTTTTCTCAAATTCTGTTCTTACATTTACTGTATAAATATCAGTAAAGATTATACAGGAAAAAGACACATGAACCAGGACCTAAAGGTGGATGTTTTTACTAAAAGGCCTTTTATTGGCTAATAAAGTCTAAACTATCAGACAACAGAAGGCATGTAGTAGATTGTGTGCAACAAGTTTTTTCAACAAAGTTGTGATGTTGGTCATTTAGAGGCTTTAGAGATGAATGTATCAATAGGATTTATAGGGTTAAAAGTTTGGCAGAAATGTTTGATTAATTAGCAGCTCAAAAAAAAAAAATCTGAAATACAAGACTTTCTATTAAGAACTTTCTTTTAGATGTGTGATTTTCACCCATTTTTGTCAGTCACTGTGAAATAGTTGGACTGTTGATGCTTACTTTGGTTCACAGGACACTTCTAGAAGTTGATGAGCCTGCATCAAACCACAATGGAGGTCAACTGCTGTTTGGGTTGGATGGATATCTGTACATATTCATAGGAGATGGTGGAAAAGCGGGAGACCCTTTCGGAAAGTTTGGGAATTCTCAAAACAAGTAAGTAATCTTCACACTCTTTATGTATCTTTATTTGGAAAAACTTGACTTGACTCTTTTCCATACTGGGTTTGCACGAGTCAAAAATCTACTCTTCATGGTGTTAGGCTCAAAAGCCTAATTTAAGTAGTTTAACTCTAGAGTTTGGCATGCATTTGCCCCAGTTGAGTAATGCACATTTAGCCAGACAGACACACAGCCTTAAAATATTAGCCTTGGCCTGCCACCCTCCTGTCCCCATGTGACATAAGCAGACCTGGCAGTGCCTGCTGAATATACAGAGTGGCACGATGAAACTCACAGTTTCACAACTGCACAGCAAGCCTTGCATCCTTATAGAGAAACCTGTTGTAGCCACAGAAGTCTTGGAGTCCTGGTGTCGATGACTAACAGAGAAGAATATACCGGGTCGTACTATATTGACACCGTTTGTTGAATGTGGAGGAACTGTCTCATTGCCGTGGTCTTCTGTACCACACACATTATTAAAAAGCTTCATATCAACCTTCTATGGTGACAAGATCTTGATTCTTGCCTCTAAGCTGCGAGCTTGTAGAAGCATGTTTCATTTATTTGTAATTAAACATTATCAGCAATCACAGTAACTTGATTACAAATGAAATGATTTCTGGTTACTTCTGAATGCTTGTCAGTACTTGGCTACTTTTTCATGGCCATAAATAAAGCAAGATGCATTTTGCAACACAGAATGGTATAATTATCTGTGATATTCTTCAATAAAAGCCTCTTTGCAAAGCCTTCATTGCATATTTACAATGCATATGATCAATATACTAATCATATGCATTAACACCTACTTTTACAACCGTGAAACATCTTGGAAACATGTACAGGTCTGAATGAATGTCTGTTGTAAGTTTTACATCCATTTATTTATTTATGTCTATAGCAGTATTATTTTTGTATCACTGATATACTATTATAGTTTTTATTAACATTTTTGAATTAGTTTTTGTATTTATATAAATTTTCTATTAATTTGTCTGTTTTCATTTTCATTTGAGTTAAGTTTAGTAATTTTTATTTTTAGTATGTCTATATAGTTTTTATTCATTTTTATTTCAGTTTTAGTTATTTTAGTACATCAAGTAGAGAAATGTTTCCTTGATTTTCCTTATATATATATATAATGACACTGACAATAATGATGCTGGTCTGAAGTTGACTGACATTAACATAATAATTAATGAATCTAATCCACAGTGAATTCTGTGTTTTGTTTATCTTTTAAGCTTGTAAATTAACAGAAAAAGAACAAAGCAGAAAAAAAGATACATTGAAAGAAGGACGTCACATAAGCCAGGAGTAGCTTTAATTCTTTTCACAGGAGAGAAAATGAGTAAATAGGCCTCTTCATGGACAGCTCAAGCCCATGCCAGTATCAATATTGACATAGGGCATTGTGGGATATGAGAGGCCTAGCATGAGGTTAGAAAGGATGCGGCTGGGAGAGAGAAAAGGAGCAGATGGTGCAAACGTTTATAGGACAGGTTTAAAGTAAACTACTGTATAGTCTTTCGAGCGCAATCTTAGGGATAAATTATTTTGATTACTTTAATGTAATACAAACCTTTTGTAAAACACAAATGCTTTTCTCAAGTAAAAACAATCACTGTTATGTTACAGATCCACTCTTCTAGGCAAAGTCCTTCGAATCGACGTAGACAACAATGATTATGGCGCCCCCTACAGTATCCCATCAGACAATCCTTTTGTGGGAGAGAAGGACTCCAGGCCAGAAATCTATGCCTACGGTGTGAGGAACATGTGGAGATGTTCAATCGACAGGGGTGATCCAGTCAGCGGCCAGGGCCGTGGCAGAATGTTCTGCGGGGATGTTGGGCAGAATAAATATGAGGAAGTGGATCTCATCGAAAAAGGAGGGAACTATGGATGGAGGGCAAAAGAGGGCTTCTCCTGTTATGACAACAAACTATGCTCCAACTCGTCTCTCAGTGAGCAAGCCTTTCAATTTCCAATTTTATTTTTTAAAGAGTAGTGGCCAAAAGTGATGTCCGGAGAGAAAAAAAAAATTACAATACAATTCTACAAATTCAATTAAACCATCAAAACATGAGGAAAAAAAATATATTTTTAATAAATAAATAAAAAATACAAAACTTGGTTAAGGTATTTATCTGATAAAATTATTTGGCAAAAAAAAGGCAAACTACAGCTACAGGCTTTATTTTACTATACAAAAAAAATGCATAGAAACAATTTTAATGCAGCGAGCATAATCAAAAGCTCAAGAATACCTGCTCGACCCGCTACAACCTTATTGGTTCTTGCGGAAGCTTGCGTAACACGAGAAGGAGCCTCATTGGTTCTCGCATGTCAAGCGAACATGTTTGAGCTTCTGTTTACCATATAATTGATGTGTGCATTGATAAATGTTTATGTGCGAATAAAAGCCTAAATTCAATATATTCATCATATAAAGCGATCGAGTCTCTTCAGAAAATTTGGACTAAATGGCTCAATTCATATGGATTAGTTTTACGATCTCTTTATGAACTTTTTGAAGCATCGAAGTGGAAGCTACAGTGGCAAGAAAAAGTATGTGAACCACTTGCAGAATCTGTGAAAATGTGAATAATTTTAATGAAATAAGAGAGATAATACAAAATGCATGTTGTTTTTTGTTTAGTACTGTCCTGAGTAAGATATTTTACATAAAAGATGTTTGCATTTACTTCACAAGACAAAACAATAGCTGAATTTATTAAAATAACCCCATTGATTCTCAATATGTGTGTGGTTACCTGATGATCCACGACTGTTTGTGTGTTTTGTGATGTTGTTCATGAGTCTCTTGTTTGTTCTGAGCAGTTAAACTGAACTCTGTTCTTCAGAAAAATCCTCCAGCTCCTGCAGATTCTTCAGTTTTCAAGCATTTTTTGCATATTTGAACCCTTTCCAGCAGTGACTGAATGATTTTGAGATCCGTCTTTTCACACTGAGGACAATTGAGGGACTCAAACACAACTATTAAAAAAGGTTCAAACATTCACTGATGCTCCAGAAGGAAACACGATGCATTAAGAGTCGGGGGGTGAAAACTTTTGAACAGGATGAAGATGTCACAATTTTTCTTATTTTGTTTAAATATCATTGTTTTACATTTAGTACTGCATTCGGAAGCAACAGAAGATACTTGCATGTTTCCTGGAAAAAAATTAAGTACAATTTACCTTGATAGTTGAATTCAAAAGTTTTCACCCCCCGGCTCTTAATGCACCGTGTTTCCTTCTGGAGCATCAGTGAATGTTTGAACCTTTTTTAATAGTTGACTTTGAGTCCCTCAATCGTCCTCGTTGTGAAAAGACGGATCTCAAAATCATTCAGTCACTGCTGGAAAGGGTTCAAATATGCAAAAATGCTTGAACACTGAAGAATCTGCAGGACCTGGAGGAATTTTCTGAAGAACAGAGTTCAGTTTAACTGCTCAGAACAAACAAGAGACTCATGAACAACATCACAAAACAAACAAACAGTCGTGGATCATCAGGTAACCACACACAGTATTGAGAATCAAGGGTTCGTAAACTTATAAATGGGGTTATTTTAATAAATTCAGCTATTGTTTTGTCTTGTGAACTAAATGCAAACATCTTTTATGTAACATATCTTACTCAGGACAGTACTAAACAAAAAATAACATGCATTTTTTATTATCCCTCTTATTTTATTAAAATAATTCTAATTTTCACAGATTCTGCAAGGGGTTCACATACTTTTTCTTGCCACTGTATATAGGCTGTCAATAGAGGGACAGAAATCGCTCTGATATCCTTTAAAATGTCTTCATTTGTGTTCCGAAGATGAGCGAAAGTCTTACGGGTTTGAAACGACATGAGGGTGAGTTATTAATGACAGAATTTTTATTTTTGGCCTTCTTGAATGTCATGAATCTCAAAAGGAAATATGTGTAATGAATTTATTGAGTTGTTTCAAATAATATTATTAGACAAATTGCTTACTTTAGTTTTTGTTTCTTTTATATTTCTTCATGTGAAATGACAAGGTAACCAAGAATATTCTGATATTCTGAACACATTGTATGCACTTGACATTTAAATAATGAATTTGTTGTATTAGACAAGGCGATCTCACGTGTGTAGGCTAGTATATAATCAGACTACATCACAGCCTGTTATTTTGTTCTCATTAAAAAAAAAATGTTCTAAAGAAAATATTTGAAAATGACTTTCTTATGAAGTTTATTTATTTAATCCTTTAAATTATTTATTTATTTTAAAGAAGATTTTCATGAATCCAGCTTCAGTTTTCTCAAACTGCTGTTGGTTCCACTTGAGTTTTGAAGAGTATATTAGAGTAAATATCTTTTATTTTCCCTTTTTCCATAGATGATATCCTTCCGATATTTGCTTACCCACATAAAATCGGCAAGTCTGTAACTGGCGGCTACATCTACAGAGGCTGCCAGATGCCCAATCTCAATGGTCTGTACATCTTTGGGGATTTTATGAGTGGGTACGTGTGTTTTTTTCTAATTCATGAACTACAGTCCAATATAATAAAATATAAACAAGAATATCAACACAAGACTAATGCTAATTATTTCACTGTTCAAATGAATGAATCAGACTTCTCCCATTGTGTGCACCCTAGGCGCCTGATGTCCCTAAAGGAAAACACTGAGACAGGAAAATGGAACTATAAGGAGATTTGTATGGCTGCTGACAAAACTTGCCATTTCCCTAAACTTATCAACAGCTACTACAAGTATATCATATCATTTGGTGAAGATGAGGCAGGTAACTTGAGAGCAGCTCTGTGTGCATTACATTGTTCTTCAATATACAGTCAATAAAGGTTCTTATAGAAACTTGTCAGAACAGTTTAGGATGAATTTATTGATTTATTTTAAATTTGTTTTAATTCATTTTTAATTTTATTTATTAGACAGCTCGTAAACATACTTAATCAATTGGAAAAAATGTTTATTATGCAATCATTTAAGACATTTCTCCTTATATAGAACCTCTTTGGCATAAAGAGTTCTTTAAAATTGAGGGTTCTACATAGAACCCCACTGAAGAGTGTCCAGTCATCACAGTCTGTGTTTCAGGTGAGCTCTACTTCCTTGCGACGGGAGCGGCGAGTGCCAAAGCCAGAGCAGGAGTGGTGTATAAGATAGTGGATCCCTCCAGGTACATCATGACACTGACTTCAGACAGGGGATTCAACTCTGTTACCATCCATTTTACATTACATTTTACATTTATGCATTTGGCAGACGCTTTTATCCAAAGCGACTTACATTGCATTATCCTATACATTTGTATCTGAGTATGTGCAATCCCTGGGATCGAACCCATGACCTTGGCATTGCTAGTGCCATGCTCTAACCACTGAGCTACCAGCATTTTAGTAAAAATAAAAATAAATTCACTCAAAAGAAAATTCTCACTTTTAACTTGCATATTGGTTGTTAATTAGTACTTATAAAGCACATATTAATGCCTTATTGTGCATGACCATTTTCTACATCCCTTAATCCTACCCAATACCTAAACTTAACAACTACCTTACTAACTATTAATAAGCAGTAAATTAAGAGTTTATTGAGGCAAAAGTCTTAGTTGATAGTCATTATGTGTTCATATAAAACATATACCAAAATGCCTCTTAGAATATCCCAAAATATATTAATAAAATAAAAGTGATAGTGCTTTTTAGGGGCAATATTAAAGGAATAGCTTGCACAAATTAAAAATCTTGTCATTTATTCACTCTGATAAGCAATATTTTTTTATGTTGTTGCTCTGTTATGTGGGGTGTAAGATATGTACTTTTGATTTCAACAGCTGTGAAATAAACTGTTTCACATTTTCTTCACTATTTAGGAGGGCCCCTCCAGGCAAATGCAGCTTTAAGCCCACTCCAGTCAACATCAAGGGCAAACTGATTCATTTCAGTCCTAAAGAAGGTAAGAGAGCAAATAAACACTCCCTCTTCACATTGAAGGCTTGAGATTTGAGTAGGGCTGGACGATTAAGAAAAATAAAGCCAAAATTGCGTTATGGCTCAGGAAGATTTTCAAATCGCAAAGGCTGCGATTGCATTGAATGAAGGCGCTGTGGGCTTCAGAGTGAAGCACAACACTGTTTTTACACATGAGCAGCTCTTGATCTGCCGCTGCTCGGTTCACAGTAAATGCTACTCCACACAAACTCCATCTGCAGAGTCATTTTAATGTGCATTTGGAAGCACAACATGCACCAACCATCTTCACATACTTAAAATCAGAAGCTTTTATCAACAAAAGATACTTTTCAAGGGCTCCCTGCTGTTTACCGTCAAAATAAAGGTTTGACTGTTTAATGTTTGCCCCTTTTACAAGATGTAATATAAGTCTCTGGTGTCTCCAGAATGTGTCTGTGAAGTTTCAGCTCAAAATCCCCCACAGATCATTTATTATAGCTTGTCAAATTTGCCCCTATTTGGGTGTGAGCAAAAACACGCCGTTTTTGTGTGTGTCCCTTTAAATGCAAATGAGCTGCTGCTCCCGGCCCCCTTTCCAGAAGAGGGTGGAGCATTAACTGCTAAACAACAACAAAGCTGGAGAATCTCACGCAGCCAAAATGAGGATTGTCAGTAACGGTGTTCAGCCTTACATTGTTCAAACCGGAGTCGACACTGATGGAGAGACTCAGGAAGAAGTTACAACTTTTAGAATGAAACTGGACGTTTCTGAATGGTTAGTGGATACATTTATGTAGTTGCTGTGGAGTTGATTCAACTCATCCACTAGCATGTGCCGTCATGTTCATCTTTTGTGCAAAACCAGTACGGACGCCCACTATACATAGCGTACCTGTTTGCCACAGAGTCATACACACCAGACTAACTTTTATGAATGCTATCAAATGCTGTGAATGGTCTAATATTTTTTCCAAAATATCGATTGGACAGAAACACTCCTTTTTTAGCAATCGACCTTTCCATGGTCAAAGTTACTGGGTTGTCCTTTTTCATGTTTTCTGGGTATAAAATATACTTATTTTACAACCATATTGATAATCACAAAATTCTGACCAAATCGTGCAGCCCTACAAACCTGAAATAGTTTTTGGCAATAACAATTTTTATGGGAAACGGTGTTTGTTCTGCTAGTTTTTTGAATAATCTGTTTGATTTGTTCCACAGAGTTTGTGATTAACAAAAAACCCTCAACGACTGCCATTCCCAAACCAAAACCGATCAAACCCAGCACAACCCCACGACCACGAGCACCGATGACAACTCGCAGAGTCGCTCCAGCGACCACAGTCCGCCCATCTACGCCACGACCACACGCTCTCCACACAACCCCGCGGCCCCGGCCTCCATCTCTGACCACCGCCAGGCCTCCGTCTCTGACCACCGCCAGGCCCTCGTACTGGACCGCGGCACCCAAAACCACCGCAAAGACCCACACAGGCAGATCTGGTAAACGAGGTCGAGGCAAACCCAGGCGGAAAGGGGACCGCAGGGGTCGGCCTCGCGCTGGGACACCGAGGCTGGTCAGCGCCGACGGACGGAAGGACCGCGGGCGAGTGGAGATCTTTGTGCGTGGCGAATGGGGCACGGTGTGCGATGACATGTTTAACATTCAGGCTGCGGCCGTCGTCTGCCGGCAGCTGGGATTTCCCGTGGCCGTGCGGGTGGCGAAGAGAGCGGAGCTCGGCGCGGGAGGCAGCGGCGTCAGGATCCTGCTGGACGACGTGGAGTGCGAAGGGACGGAACGGACTCTATTACACTGCAAACATGCCAAGCTTGGCAAAAATAACTGTTCTCATGACGAGGATGTAGGCGTGGTTTGTGGCCATTATGAACATGCAGTGGAGTGAAAGACTGGTCAGATGTGGGTTGTGATGCAGACCAAAAACACAACTGTTTACAGAGAATACTGTCAATTGCAGTTGACAGAAAAAAACGTGTTTTCATTTAAAATGACCTACTATAATATTTTGACTGGAAATGCCCCCATCACAACCAGAAGAGAATCAATGTTTTGTTTTTGAATGTAGACAAACATTAAATATCATACTAGACTATATGGATGGTGAGATTTAACAAAAAATATGATTAAATGAGTAAACATAAGTAATACTCATCAATCAATCAATCAATCATTTTTTTCACACTGAATCATGCACTATTTACACTGCGGTGTGAGTTGTTGATCATCTCACACAACAAAGATAAATATATTAACTGTGTATATTAACTGATAAATATATTAACTATTAACATATTTTTTTTTCTCATAAAAATTGTGAAATGAAAGGATTAGTTCACTTTCAAATGAAAATGACCCCAAGCTTTACTCACCCTCAAGCCATTCTAGGTGTATATGACTCTCTTCTTTCTGATGAACATGATCTGAGATATATTAATACATATCCTGACGCATCCGAGCTTTATAATGGCAGTGAGTGATACCAACGAGTATGAAGCTGAAGAAAGTGCCTCCATCCATCATAAACATACTCCACACGGCTCCAGGGGGTTAATAAAGTCCTTCTGAAGCGAAGCGATGTGTTTGTGTAAAAAAAATATATCCATATTTAACAAGTTATAAAGTAAAATATCTAGCTTCCGCCAGACCGCCTTCCGTATTCAAGTTACGAAGAAAGTGTAAACTGACGTCGCGCCAGTTACACTTTTTATGTAAGTTGAATAGGGAAGGTGTTTTACACTTTCTTGCTAGATATTTTACTTCATAACTTGTTAAATATGGATATTTTTTCTTACATAAACGCATCGCTTCGCTTCAGAAGGACTTTATTAACCCCCCGGAGCCGTGTGGAGTATGTTTATGATGGATGGATGTACCTTCTTCAGCTTCATACTCGTTGGTATCACTCACTGCCATTATAAAGCTCGGATGCGTCAGGATATTTATTAATATATCTCAGATCATGTTCATCGGAAAGAAGAAAGTCATACACCTAGGATGGCTTGAGGGTGAGTAAAGCTTGGGGTCATTTTCATTTCAAAGTGAACTAATCCTTTAATTAAAACAATTAAAAAACAAGCACCTAGCAATCATGAGATCAAGTGTTTTCCGAATTGTCTTTTTCAAATATAATTCAGGTTATTGCTATGTAAATATTGCATTTTTGTTGCACATTCCAAATGATGATTGTTTTTAAACACAAATGCTGGACATTCTTTGTTATATTGTAATAATAATAATAAAAAAATGTAAATAAAATTGTTTGCATAATCGTGCTGAAGATTGCGAAGTTATATTCATGTACATCTTTTATATATCATTTTCTGTTGATCTTTGGATGTTGTTGATGTGGATGTGATGGTTTCCCTAACTTTAACTAATCTGAAACAAACTCAAAAAACCTACTAAACACTGAAGCACTGAAGTTCGGACCCCTCCTTCTCAAAAATAGCATGATTTTTAAAAATTTTTATTATGATTGTGAACATTATAAAGAATACGGAAGAGGATTAGGGCCAAGCAATAATAAAAAAATAAAACCATCTCGAGATTAAAGTTGTTAAATTTCGAGAAAAAAGTCGAAATAAAATGTTGAGAATAAACTAGTTAAATTACGAGAAAAAACTCGTTAAATTTTGAGAAAAAAGTAGAGACAAAATGTTGAGAAGAAACTCGTTAAATTAAGAGAAAAAAGTCGTTAAATTACGAGAATAAAGTCATTAAATTACGAGAAAAATTTCGTAAAATTTCGAGAAAAAAGTCGAGATAAAATTTTGAGAATAAACTCATTAAATGAACGAATTTATTCTCGTAATTTAACTACTTTTTTCTCGTAATTTAATTACTTTATTCTCGTAATTTAATGACTTTATTCTCGTAATTTAATGACTTTATTCTCGTAATTTTACGAAATTTTTCTCTAAATTTAATGACTTTATTCTCGTAATTTTACGAAATTTTTCTCGAAATTTAACGAAATTTTTCTCGTAATTTAAGGACTTTATTCTCGTAATTTAACGACTTTTTTCTCGTAATTTAACTAGTTTATTCTCAACATTTTATCTCGACTTTTTTCTCGAAATTTAACGAGTTCTCATAATTTAACGACTTTTTTCTCGAAATTTAACGAGTTTTTTCTCGTAATTTAACTAGTTTATTCTCAACATTTTATCTCGACTTTTTTCTCGAAATTTAACAAGTTTTTTCTCAAAATTTAACAACTTTAATCTCGAGATGGTTTTATTTTTTTATTATTGCTTGGCCCTAATCCTCTTCCGTATAAAGATGACATTAATGATATACAATTTTGTATATGGCATTATGTACAATGTCATCTGAACATACAGAACAAAAAAATATCACATTTGTAAACAGAAAAAAATAAAGAAGAAAGAAAAATTTGCAGAAGAAAGGAGAAGAAAAAAGATATTAATTTACATTTCAATTAGAGTATACAGATTAAAATCATTACAAATTGAGGTTGTTCTTCTTGCTTTCTCATTCACAGAGGAAGAAATAGTGTTACGGTACATTTTAAATTCTTTAAAAAAAAACAAGAAAAATGTATTTGTTGTTAGAGAATTTACATTTATGGATATAGAAAATAAATTCAATGTATAACAAAACAAGCTTTGTTTTTATTAGAATCAGAATCAAAGTGGCCAAAAATAATATCTTTAAAAGTTACAGATATATCTTGCTGGATATTAACTTTAATAAATGTTTCAATATCTTTCCATAGTTGTTCAGAAACATAAACGATAGACAGTTTCTGTGTGAACTTGGCAAAATGAGCATCAATATTGGTTTTATATTTAATCATAAAATATTTGGCAGGGTAAAATGTACTTATTATTTTGAAAGACACTTTACTTTATTGGTAAGAAAATATTTTTGTTTCAAAGACCGAATCTTTTTACAATTTAAATAGCGCGCTGAAATGATGCACGTCATCGAGGACGTAATCACGTGGTGTCTGTTACTTTTCACAGCGCTGGTCGGGCTAGACCAATCATACGTTTTATTGTTTATCGCCAATGCAACTTTAATAATAAAAAA
Source organism: Anabarilius grahami (assembly GCA_003731715.1). NCBI lineage: Eukaryota > Metazoa > Chordata > Actinopteri > Cypriniformes > Xenocyprididae > Anabarilius > Anabarilius grahami. The sequence continues at coordinate 4,616,018 of RJVU01014363.1, forward strand.
AGTCCCTTTATATTTATACATAAAGTCTTTGGTTTAATACCATTTTAGGTGTTTGCTGGTGAAAGCGTACATTTGTATATACGCATTTTATCTTAATAATTCAAATTAAGGACAACATGATTATTATTATCATCATTACAGACTGAGATCATTTATTATTATAACGTCATCGCACTAAGGTCCAATCCTGAGCTTATCCGCATACTTGACCCGGAAGTGATGTCTGCGGAGAGTTTCCCTGCTATTTTTGCGGTGCTAATTTTAGTTTCACTACCGGCAGCTTCTCGCTTAGACGTCTGAATGTGTTGTTAAATATTTATATATGTCTTTCGTAACCTTACTGTTTAAGTAAAGACTCATTGTTTTGTCGAGAGATGGAGTTTTTGAACCAGAGTGGGTCCAGACAGCGTAAGTTACGTACGTGATTGTTTGTGATTTACAGAGTTGTTTTTTGCTGTATAAGACACATATATTATTATTAGTTGAAGATTATTTGGTCAGATGAGTGCTTGTTTGGTTGTTAAATGAGTGTGTATACACCTTGCTGACAGCAAAAGCAAATTCAGGCTTTTTTATTATTGTTTCCAAGTATNGGAGTTTTTGAACCAGAGTGGGTCCAGACAGCGTAAGTTACGTACGTGATTGTTTGTGATTTACAGAGTTGTTTTTTTGCTGTATAAGACACATATATTATTATTAGTTGAAGATTATTTGGTCAGATGAGTGCTTGTTTGGTTGTTAAATGAGTGTGTATACACCTTGCTGACAGCAAAAGCAAATTCAGGCTTTTTTATTATTGTTTCCAAGTATCTTTATTCTTGTTTTTGCCTTCATTTGCTTGTTTACACACAATAAATAGATCAAATATCAGAATTCTCCCTATCAGATGATTTGAAATCACCCTTTAGATTAGTGGATGAACCAAAATGACTAGTTGTGTGCTCTGGACATTCACAGTTTGTTTTTGAGAGCTGACTTTGATATGATTCTTGTGTCGTAGAGCCGAAGGTCAGGATGCGAGGCGCCACGATGGACCCCAGTGACCCCAGTCCATTATTTGAGGACACTAGTGCCGGGGTGAACAAACCCGATCACGCCGGTGTGGGAAAAGGGCCTGATGTGTATCCAGGACAGGCCTTGCTGTCGGACCCCATGTCTAACCTCGCCATGGCCTACGGCAGCAGTCTCGCCTCCCACGGCAAAGAGATGATGGACAAGAACGTATGTGATATCTGTCAGATACGTGATGATGTTTGTTGGGGTGTAGAAGAGCATGTGATGTGTTGAAACAAGACCCATCTTGCTTTCCCTACCTGCAGCTCTGATTCATATCGCGTTCTGCATATGTTATTTTATTGTAGTGGTTTAAATGACTTGTATCTCTTTTTTTTGCTCCACAGCTGGATCGATTCATCCCCATCTCTAAGTTAAAGTATTATTTTGCAGTAGACACGGTTTATGTTGGCAAGAAGCTTGGACTGTTGGTTTTTCCCTACATGCATGAAGTAAGACCACCACTATATTAACAGACTTAGTTGATTTTTTTTTTCTTTAATGCATTGCCCTTGTGAAAAAGAAGTGCACTTATTAGTACTTATTATAGAAAGAATATATACTTTAAAAGAATATACTTAAGCGCGAAGTGAATGTAATATTTTCTGGCACCTAACGGGTTAGTTCACCCAAAAATGAAAATTCTGTCATTTATTACTCACCCTCATGTCGTTCTACACATCTTCGGAAGACAAATTAAGATATTTTTGATGAAATCTGATGGCTCAGTGAGGCCTGAGCAATGACATTTCCTCTCTCAAGATCCATTAATGTACTAAAAACATATTTAAATCAGTTCATGTGAGTACAGTGGTTCAATATTAATATTATAAAGCAACGAGAATATTTTTGGTGCACCAAAAAAACTAAATAACGACTTATTTAGTGATGGCCGATTTCAAAACACTGCTTCAGGAAGCTTCGGAGCATAATGAGTCAGTGTGTCGAATCAGCGGTTCAGAGCGCCAAAGTCACATGATTTCAGCAGTTTGGCACGCGACCGAATCATGATTCGACACACTGATTCATAACGCTCCGAAGCTTCATGAAGCAGTGTTTTGAAATCGGCCATTTCAAAACACTGCTTTATAATATTAATATTATAAAGCGACGAGAATATTTTTGGTGCGCCAAAAATATTCTCGTCACTTTATAATATTAATATTGAACCACTGTACTCACATGAACTGATTTAAATATGTTTTTAGTACATTAATGGTTCTTGAGAGAGGAAATGTCATTGCTCAGGCCTCACTGAGCCATCGGATTTCATCAAAAATATCTTAATTTGTGTTCCGAAAATTGGCACGGCATGAGGGTGAGTAATAAATGACAGAATTTTCATTTTTGGGTGAACTAACCCTTTAATTGCATGATATTAGTAATTACATAAAAATGCATTATAGTTTAAATTGATATTAAATAAACTAGTTGAACTTAAGAGTGCTTTTTGACTCACTTAAGTAGGACTTCAGTACATCTTTTATAATTATATTGTCTTTGAAAGATGGTTAAATGGTAAATATGGCATATATTGACTGATTTATGGTAAATTAGAATGTATTTTCTAATGAAACTTGTATATTTAATTAAATATATTTGTAATTACACATTTGTAATGATGAAGTTACAATGGACTACTTGCACATTTTCAAGGACAGGAGAAGAGATATTCTAACAAAAATACTTATTTTTTGAATAAAATGTTTTTAGTTTTTTTTAATTGATAATCATTTCATTGTATGTAATTTATGTGTTTTTGACAAAATTCTTAATTAATATTCATAGTAGCAGCCCTGTCAGTCTGCTAATGCTTACAACTAATTCAATATGTTTAACACTGTTAAATTTCTTTAAGGCATTCATTCAAACTATTTTAAAAGACTGGAATAAGAGCACAACAAGCAAATCCTGTTTATCAGTCAAATTCATTTAGAGATGGAAACTCAATGCATGAAAAAAAAGATGAAAAATGACCAGTAAGTGATGATAACACACTACAGTTCAAATTATAATCAGCTACTTTTCTTGTGCTTTAGTATGTTAGTCAACACATCAAAATAAGTGTACTTATTTAAAGCTTGACAATAAATTATTAAATCATAATGATACTTGAGGCTTTTATATACTATATATACTAAGATTTTAATTATTATAAAGTGCACTTTTTAAAAGTGTACTTAAGATACATGGTCAGTCATGAAAGTGTATGGCCTTTTATTTCATTAATATTACATTATCTGCAATTGTAAAAAATTATATACTTTTAAGATTTGAAGTAAACTACAAGTGCTCATTCAGTACAATTAAGTGCACTTCTTTTTCAGAAGGGCTGTTCAAGTCAGTGTTTTTACTGGATATTTGTGGGTATGATTTAGGCATTTAAAAATGAAAATTCTGTCATCAGTTACTCATGTTTGCCCAAACCCTTGATTTATTTTTTGCCATGAAACTCAAAAAGGAGAAGTTTTGAAGAAGACCGAAACTGTGCACAGTCTGTCAAGCTCCAAAATGCTATATATATATATATATATTATATATATATATAGTGCTCAGAGTAAATGACCCCCTTTGAAAAGTAACATTTAAAATAATATCTCAATGAACACAAAAACAATTTCCAAAATGTTGACAAGACTAAGTTTTATAACATATGTTTAACCTATAACATGAAAGTAAGTTTTTTTTTTTTCAGTTTTCAGTTTTACTCAAATTAGGGTGTTGCAAAAATGAGTACACCCCAGAACAAAAAATACTGCATCTAGTACTTTTTATGGCCTCCATGATTTTTAATGACAGCACCAAGTCTTCTAGGCATGGAATGAACAAGTCGGTGACATTTTGCAACATCTATCTTTTTCCATTCTTCAAGAATGACCTCTTTTAGAGACTGGATGCTGGATGGAGAGTGATGCTCTTCAGAATCCCCCACAGGTGTTCGATTGGGTTCAGATCAGGAGCCACTGAATCACTTTCACCTGTTCTTCTTCAGAAATCCAACGGTGGCCTTAGATGTGTGTTTCGGATCATTGTAATGATGGAAAAGTGCACGACGACCAAGGGCACGGAGTGATGGTGGCATCTTCTCTTTCAGTATAGAGCAGTACATCTGTGAATTCATGATGCCTTCAGTGAAATGCAGCTCCAGACACCAGCAGCACTCATGCAGCCCCACATAAGGACACTGCCACCACCATGTTTCACTGTAGGCACCATGCATTTCTCTTTGTATTCCTCACCTTTGCGACGCCATACAGTTTTGAAGCCATCAGTTCCAAAAACATTTATCTTGGTCTCATCATTCCAAAGTATAGAGTTCCAGTAGTCTTCATCTTTGTCAGCATGGGCCCTGGCAAACTCTAGGCTGGCTTTTCTGTGCCTGGGCTTTAGGAGAGGCTTCTTTCCATGATGTCATTCCTCTGCAGTGTACGCCATATTGTGTCACGGGAAACAGTCACCCCAGTTTGGCCTTCTACTTCTTCAGATAACTGCAGTGAACTTGCATGCCGATTTTCTTCAGCCCTTCTCACCAGAAGACGCTCCTGTCGAGGTGTTAACTTCCGTGGATGACCTGGACATCTCTGTGAGATGGTTTCAGTTCCATCTTTTTTAAATTTTTGTACCACTTTTGCTACAGTATTCTGACTGATAAGAAAAGCTTTGCTGATCTTCTTGTAGCCTTCACCTTTCTGGTGTAAAGAAATTAATTTCTTTCTCAGGTCTTGTGACATTTCTCTTCCATGTGGTGCCATTGCTGACAGCATGAAATGGGAAGGGGTTTTAACACCCTTGCTGCTTTCCATTCGACAGGGTCCCTACGCAGTGTTCACTGCTCCCTACTCCCTGAGCACGGTATAACCGTTGAAGTGGACTTCGCTGGCAATAATCGCTCATTTGGAACGCCCTGCAAACGTCATCAAAGAAAGTCAACGACGGTGTCGCGCAGATTATGATATAACATAAATAAAGATATTATAATTTACTTTCGAATTTAAAATTGACTCTTAACAGATTTGAAGCTGTAACTGTCATGCCATATGAAAATAAATTCTCATTTGGTTAACTGTATAAATGTATTCTTAATCCACCGTCTGGGTCTCATCTCGTGCGCTTTCTTTTCCACGCGCAGCCGCATAGTAAACACTTCTGAGGTNCTTTTTTACATTTTTGTACCACTTTTGCTACAGTATTCTGACTGATAAGTAAAGCTTTGCTGATCTTCTTGTAGCCTTCTCCTTTCTGGTGTAAAGAAATTAATTTCTTTCTCAGGTCTTGTGACATTTCTCTTCCATGTGGTGCCATTGCTGACAGCATGAAATGGGAAGGGGTTTTAACACATTAGCTGCGTTCCATTCGACAGGGTCCCTACGCAGTGTTCACTGCTCCCTACTCCCTGAGCACGGTATATCCGTTGAAGTGGACTTCGCTGGCAATAATCGCTCATTTGGAACGCCCTGCAAACGTCATCAAAGAAAGTCAACGACGGTGTCGCGCAGATTATGATATAACATAAATAAAGATATTATAATTTACTTTCGAATTTAAAATTGACTCTTAACAGATTTGAAGCTGTAACTGTCATGCCATATGAAAATAAATTCTCATTTGGTTAACTGTATAAATGTATTCTTAATCCACCATCTGGGTCTCATCTCGTGCGCTTTCTTTTCCACGCGCAGCCGCATAGTAAACACTTCTGAGGTAAATAAAGTAAAATAAAAAATGACAGAGCCTCAGCTGCTTTTCAACACTTTTACTTTGTCATGCCTATTCATACAGTAAAATATGCAACACTCATCGCCATAACCTCATACTTTCGTTCGTATAATAATAACAACATTTATGAATACTCAAAATTCAAACGTAAATTCCTCCATCAGAGAGCCGTTTAAAAACTTTCAACGGCTCTGCTCCATGATCGTAGTTCTGACTGGTGACGCGGTGCGCAATCACAGTTGGGTAATTTTACCTCTCTACTTCCTGTGAAGTGATGTATCGATGTTCCCTTATTCCCTATGCCGTTCGCAGTGCCCTTCGAACTGAACATGTTCGCTCCCTTCGGAATGGAATCTCACTTAAGATGGCGAAATACCCTGTGAAGTCCACTTCGCAGTCCACTTACGGTCGAATGGAACGCACCTACGGTCTGCTGGACACCTGTGTAATGAATAATTAGACTCACCTGTGGTTGAATTCTTGTTAAATTAGACATTTGTAGTCTAAAATTTAGCTTTGCTCCAGAGACTTTCAGTGAGGTGTACTCATTTTTGCATCACCCTAATTTGAGTAAAACTGAAACTTTTGTTCTCTAAGTTATATTATTAACCTTACTTTCATGTTATAAGTTAAACAGATGTTATATTAAACTTAGTCTTGTCAACATTCTGGAAATTGTTTTTGTGTTCATTGAGATATTGTTTAAAATGTTACTTTTCAAAGGGGGTGTACTCATTTACGCTGAGCACTGTGTGTGTGTGTATATATATATATATATAAGCAATTTTATATTTGTGTTTCATATAATTAAATAATAAAAATAAAATTATTATGGAAACACATTACAATAAGATTCCATTTGATCACATTAGTTAACTACAGTTGTTTAATGTGAACAATGAAAAATAATTCTAATGTATCTAGTCATCTTAGTTTATGTTAATGTCAACATTATAAAAATCAATAGTTTTATCTGTAAATAGTATTTAATGGAGCTGTGCTTACATGAACTATTTGTATTAACTAACATTTACAAAGATGAATAAATTCTGTAATGTCCTCTCTCTGTAGAACTGGGAGGTGAGCTATCAGCAGGATACACCAGTTGCGCCACGGTTTGATATCAACGCCCCTGATCTGTACATTCCCGGTATGACTCCAAACCATATTTTATAATCTATCTATTACCATTTCAGTTGTATCCAACTCTTGGTGATTCTCTTGCCATACGTGAGAGACTGTCCATGAATTTTTTTGGCAGTGGTTTTTCCAGGGTAGGTTGCCAGGTCTTTCCCAGACCCTCTCCATTACATGGCTTGGGACTCGTAAGCAAGGACTTTCTTGCTGTGAGGCGACAGTGCTACCCTCTGAGCCACTGTGCCGCCATATTTTATAATAATATCTTTCAATTCAAGAACTTTAATTAGTGATGTGTAATTTAAAAATTCTTATTGTATCTTATTCATGGGAAAGTGTACAGTCGTGGAAATGAAAAAGGAAATGTTTACTAAATGCATCTGTATGTGTTTGTCTTGTTCTCGCTCCGCAGTGATGGGTTTCATTACGTATGTCCTGGTTGCAGGACTGGCTCTGGGCACACAGAACCGGTAAGAGCTGCGCTTATCTACAGCAGATACTGTGAGAATTCAACAGCGTGGGCATGTAATGCTTATGCCACGGCTGTTAGTGGACAAATGAGACATGACAATGTAAATATTATTCTATCTAAGATTTGCCCTTAAAAAGAATTTCAACAATTTTTGGCTCACTGAAAACATTTTAGCTGATAAGCTTTTAGTTTTATTAATTTCACCTCAAAAAATCCAGTGTTTTGGCTACACATTATACATGGTGAATTCTCAAATAATTTATTATTATTCATTGTTATATTACGATATTATATTTACATTTTCAAATGTATTATAAAATACAGCTGTGTGAATGAGAAATGTGGCAGGACCGGTTATTACCTCTCACTGCTGGTCAGTGCCAAGAATAGAGTGTGTGAGTGTGTTTACATAAAAATATTTACAATAAATAAATCTGGGAAGAAATAAATATAAAAATAAATGAACACAAAAAAAACAGAAGTATAGATAAATAAATGTGAAAACAAACACAAAAGGAAAAAAGTAATACAAAAATAAATTCAGGATACAATTTTATTGAAAATGAATTATATTTTTTATCATGTCATTTATTCCTTTATTATTTTCATACTATTACATTTATTTATTTATTTTTAATATCTGCAGGTTTGGTTAAATGTGCAGGGATAAATCATTTATAATAAATATTGTAAAAAACAAGAATTGTCAATTTTGATTTCATGGTGACTTTAAATAGGTATCATTCCCAGTCCGAATGATCAAAAGTCACAGTATGATTTTTTTTTACCAATCCCCTGAAACTTCATTTATCAGATGTATTTTGACAAGAGGAACTGTGTTTTAACGATTCAGGAGTTTCAGAGAAAAAGGGGAAAATGCCTAGCTGATGATAAGCAAATGGAACTTCCTGCAATTGTCCCGACTGCTCTCAACCTTCTTTTCCTCCTTGTTCTCTGTTTTTGCTTATTAATTGCTATTTTTTTCTTCCTGATTGTGCTTCTCTGTTCTTGTTTTCAGGTTTTCTCCAGAGATTCTTGGGATTCAAGCTAGCTCGGCCCTGGTGTGGCTCATTATCGAGGTTTTGGCTGTGCTCCTCAGTCTTTATCTGGTGACCGTTAACACTGACCTCACCACCATCGACCTGGTGGCCTTTTCTGGATACAAATATGTTGGGTGAGGCCATTGGTTATATCTTCTAGATATGCCACAATGTCATAATTTTCATCACTGAATGGGTTCAAACTACTTGGGTTCAAATTCTGATGGTATTTTGGACTCTAGGTGGTGCTGTTGGGTAATAATTGCTGCACAGTTACCTATCCTTTAAATTTTTTTTATTTTAACTAAACTAAAAAGAGGAAAATAAAGAGAAATTAAAGTAGTTTGCATTTAATATTTAATTCTGTATAATTTCATACCAGTATTGTCCTCATACAATTGCATTACTTTGAATGGTACAATGTACATTTTCTCTAAAGCGTGTCAAAGTGTCAGCTGTGTAAATTCCTGCGGTATTTGTTTCCTCAGGATGATCGTGGGAGTTGTGGCAGGATTTCTGTTTGGCCGGACCGGATATTACCTCTCACTGTTGTGGTGCTGCGTCTCTATTTTTGTCTTTACGGTGTGTATTGAGAAAAGAAAAAAAAAAAGTTTTATTTTTCCGTATTGGATGTTTTTAGCCAATAAAGTCAGAATTGTGTGATATAAAGTCAGAATTGCGAGATATAAAGTCAGAATTGCGAGATATAAAGTCAGAATTGCGAGATATA
>RJVU01014363.1:4626342-4638262 GCA_003731715.1 Anabarilius grahami
TTGTGAGATATAAAGTCAGAATTGAGTTATAAAGTCAGAATTGCGAGATATAAAGTCAGAATTGAGTGATATAGATTCAGAATTGTGAGATATAAAGTCAGAATTGTGTGATATAAAGTCAGAATTGTGAGATATAAAGTCAGAATTGAGTGATATAGATTCAGAATTGTGAGATATAAAGTCAGAATTGCATGATATAAAGTCAGAATTGTGAGATATAAAGTCAGAATTGAGTTATAAAGTCAGAATTGCGAGATATAGATTCAGAATTGTGTGATATAAAGTCAGAATTGTGTGATATAAAGTCAGAATTGCGAGATATAAAGTCAGAATTGTGAGTTATAAAGTCGCAATTCTGACTTTTTTTCTCGCTATTGCAAGTTTTTATCATGCAATTCTGACTTTTTTTCTCAGAATTGTGAGTTTATATTTCGCAATTCTTACCTTATAATATGCAATTGCAACTTGCAATTTTGAGGAAAAAACGTCAGTCTTTTTTCCCTCACAACTGGACATTATAACTCGCAATTCTCACTTTATAACTCGCAATTGTGAGTTTACATTTGCAATTCTAAGAAAACAAGTCAGATACAAAGTCACAATTACCTTTTTTATTTTTTATTTCATGGCGGAAACAAGCTTCCATACATTTAGGATCTGGAGCCAGTTGCATAAATACAGCCATTATGTTGAGACTGTGTGTCTTAAGAACTAGTATGACCAACTGACAGTTAGTTGGGGGTAATTTCTCTTACTTTTCTGTGTATTAAATTAGACATATCGATGTTTTATGTAACTAACTTAAAAGTTAAAAGTTATGAACAGGCTTGAAACAATTAGATGACTAGCTTGTAGTTTATGCAAGCCTGATCTCAAGACTTTAGATGTGACTGTTCTGTGACATGACTCCTGATCTTCTTTCTGATTCGCTGACAGATTCGGACACTACGGTTAAAGATCCTATCTGAGGCCGCTGCGGAGGGACGGTTAGTGCGAGGAGCCAAAAACCAGCTGCGAATGTACCTGACCATGGCCATCGCTGCAGCACAACCTGTGTTCATGTACTGGCTGACCTTCCATCTGGTCAGATAAGAACCGCGGATGCCGTCGAGGAACGGCCATGTTGTTTCTACCACAAACGAAAGCTCCTCGTCTATAGAGACATACGCCTATTTGCACACATGTAATAATAAACCAATGGACATGCGTTGTGCAGCCTCATAGCACAATATGAATCATCTTAACTGTAATTGCCCAGCCGTCTTTTGTATGTTTTTGGTTTGTACATTTCTAGAAGTTTTTGTTGGCTTTTGTTTTGTATAATGTACAGTGTAATTGTATTTTAAAAAGAATGTCAATGTTTGCAAACAAAAGGTGTTGTCCAGATGCTATGACTGTGCCAGGCTGCCGATTACCTGTCGTGTATGTAACTGTTTGGTGACCACAAACCGAATGAAACCGGCTCTGTACGATGTCTTTTGTGGATGTGTATTGATTGCTTTGAAACTAGTAAAGCGCTCTTTCTTGTTGCCACTGTAACAGATGCATAAAGAGTCTTAAGGTCAGACAGCCTTCATGCTTAATGCAGTTTTTTACAAACTTGCTTCATACATTTCAGGGTCAATTGCAGTTTTTTCTTTCATAAAATGGACATGAAATAAATGGATGTTCTCAGGAGTTTTGAATGCAACACTAGTTTGTATATTACCATGAGTTAGTATTATAGAAGTAATTTTAATAATAAATGTTGATTTAGTATGTAAAGTTTTAATCAATTTAAGCATACTGTTTGACATTAATCTACCAACCGTCTGTGCAATACTTCCTGAAACTGCTGAAATCTGCCTGGTTATAACCACCCTGTGTCTTCACAGTGTGATACAGCAACAAAAACAGATGGTAAAAGGGTGATAAAACTGATGTTAGCAACAGAAACATAAGCAGGTGTGTTATTAATGTCGACATGTTTCCCTGAAAAGGTTTATTAGGATCTCCAAACAGGCCTAAGATGAGCAAAAGACAAAGTGAATTCAGATCAGTTCTGTAAGGCAAGACCCAACAAGCCAAAGTATATTTTCCTGGCTGTTGACAGTATTTTATGAATTATAGAGTCATAAAAAGAGATATCCAAAATCCACACTGTAAAAACTTTTAATGTCAACAAAAGTAATTTTGAACCTTGCTTTATCCAATGTTTGAGTGAATATTTAAACTGATTAAAGCCTCATTTGCCTATTTAAACATAACATTTCAGAAAACTTGTGACTGTCTTAATGTACTGTGATTAATCAACTGGGGAAAGAATGCGGATCTTTTAGTTAAAATGTTACCGTTCACCTAGTGTCTTGCCATGAACCCTATAAAGTATTGTTTTAATTTCAAAAAGTGCAAAAGAAAAGGCATGACAAAGTATGAACCATCAGAAAAATGACACCTCACCCCTCGGAAAAGGCCTCTCAGTTTCTATCTGTTTTAATTTTACAGCTGTAATCTCAGTTTCAAATCTACTCACTGCTAAGAGAGAGAGAGAGAGAGAGAGAAAAAAAAGGGGTATTTTAAACTGATCTTTACAGCTTTTATGCCAGCCATACAGCATGTGTGACTTTTGAGAGTTTACCAACTAACCGAGTGCAGTTGCATTGATTTCCTACTGAGTATTCAGTGTTTCTCCATTAACATACTGTACAATATTCATGAAGCTATGCAGAAAAAAAAACATTATAAATGAAATAAATGTTGTACTAACAAATGCATGTGTAATGTTCAAGTAAAGGATTTTTTGCATTTTATTTCATTGATCACAAAAAGAAGTTACAACAGTAATTTACGACATCACACTTAAAATTGCAGCATTTCAGAAAGGGCAGGAAATGAAGGCAGCATGTCTGCGATCTTTCATTTCAGCATTTTGTAATTTACCAACTTGCTACACATTAACTATCTGGAATTTTTGAGCAAGTCAAACATTACCAAGCCTGTTTCTGCCTCAGAGTAAACTTTAAAAAGGTAACTAAAATAAAGTCTAGTCTCATTGTGAGATATAAAATTGCAATTATACGAAAAAATAAAGCAGCAATTGTGAGAAATAACTCTTGTGAAAAAGAGTTAGGCCTAGGTTACATTTTTGCATACTTATAAAAAGATAACTTAAAAAAGTTGCTTTTTTAACTTTTATTTGTCTTTATTTCATTAATATAATAATATATTATCTTCAAGTAGTTTTCATAACATTCAAATTACACTACAAATGCACATTCAATGCAATTACGAACAAATTTTTTGGCAAGAGTAGTCATACTGTGAGTTAAAAAGTCACACTTTTAGAGAGATTTGCTCATTAAAGTTTCCCTTTGTAAGATATCACTGTGAGTTTAGCATTTTTACTCTAGGTTATACACTCTTAGAAAGGATGCGTTAAAACTGTCTCAAACTGTTAAATTCTTACACACCAATGTGTGAGTTTTGGGGCAACTGTTAATTCTGTCAGGAAGGTTAACCAGAGGTGTAGTCAAGACCAGACCCTCCAAGACTAAGCGGCCATTTACACAACACCATTTTCAACTAAAAAGGGAAAACTTTTTATGCATTTTGGCCATTCATTTACACGACAACAGTGTTTTGGTGGCCTGAAAAGGCAAACTTTTGAAAACGGGTTTCAAAGTAAAAAATTTTGAAAATGGTCCCTGTGTAAACCACAAAAACGCAAATCTGGGAAAACAATAACATCATTCACATGCGCATTACATGTTCAGTCTATAGTGTTTCATCTAATGGCCTGCCAGCAGAATACAGCGTTTTTAGTCGTATTCACGGATTCGTATGAATGGGGATTGTTTTGACAATGGTGTCGTCTGTACGCGGAAAACTCAAAGGAAAAAAGTTTTGGGACAACACTTGGGCCCGGTTTCACAGAAAGGGCTTAGACTAAGCCAGGATTAGGCCTTAGTTCAATTAGGGTATTTAAGTAGCTTTTATAAATGTACCCTAGAAAATATTACTGGTATGCATCTTGAGACAAAACAATGACACTGACATTTTTTAAGAAATGTCAGTGCAAGTTGCTTTCAGTTAAAACAGCTCAAACATGCATTTTAGTCTAGGACTAGCTTAAGCCTTGTCTGTGAAACCGGGGGGTTGTTGTATTAATTCTGTCAGGAAGGTTAACCAGAGGTGTAATCAAGACCAGACCCTCCAAGATCAAGACCATTCAACAGTGAAGTTAATGAGACACATAAGTGATTAACCAAGTGATGATTGGCATTAGTGATGAACACCTGCTGTTAACAAGCAGAATCACTGAAGAAAAGAGGAACGAGATAAATGAGAAGAGATCAGCAGAAATAAAACAACTACATCAAACCTACAGCGTGTCTACACCAGTAGTGAGAGGCCCAACATGACAAAAAAGTGATAAAACCAGTGATTCTGTACATTGGATTCTTACACATAAATGTGTGAGTTTTGGGACAATGCTTGTTAATTTTGACACATTCGTGGTTTTAATGGTTTTAACTGTGAATGTGTCAGGAAGTTTATCTGCTGTTAACAAGCAGAATCACTGAAGGAAAGAGAAACAACAAGAACAGGGAAAAACCCAAGAACTACAACTGACTTCCAGCCACAGCCTTAGATGAAATCAAATGAAGATAACTTCAGACATTAAATCTCTCAAGATCTCTGCAGAGGAGGATTAAACAACTCCACAAATCCTTCTGTAGATGTTTGACAGAAACAAAGTCAATCTGGTTATTAATAAGTGAAGCTGGCAATGCTGCTTGTGGAGTTGTTTAAGCCTTTAAGACCTGAAGGCTTTTTTAGAGTTTTTTTTTTTCTGAGTGACATACAAAAGTAAAGACTCATAACTACAAAACTCTGGCAAGGAAAGTCAAAAGGTAGGTATCATTTGATATAACACTTTTTTAAGTTTTAGAAAATATAAATTACATTAGGACATTTTCATGCTGAGAAACTGCTGATAAAAGACAAAACAAAAAAAAAAATTTTTTTTATAATTTTTCTTTTTTTTTTTACTTGACATGAAATAACTCAGGAAGGCAATAAGATCGGAGAAAAAATCTTTTTGGGTGATGCTCTCCTAAATGTGAGCTGCATCTGGTTCAAATTTTGTGGTGATAGCATAAAGTATAGTTGAATAAATTGTTATTCATTTTTTCACAGCCAGATGGCGCCCACGGGCGGTAAACTCGGGTTTAGAGGCACTTCTCAGCACTGGTTAGGAGTTTTTCAAAATGTTAGATGCATTAAAAAGGTGAGTTTCTAAGCTTTAAGATGATATCTATTTTGTGTTATTCCACATTGGAAAACGGACATGGATGGGTCCGGGAACATTGGATAGACACTGCATCCCGGAGAGATGAGAGACATGTTTTTAGCCAAGTATGTTACATCATTCTGTGAGTAATTTCTTGTGATCAACGCAATATATTATGTTACGTGAGAATCTGGTTTAAATAATGATGTGCCATTTTCTATGATCTGTGCATTTTTCATGAAGTTATGAGCACGTGAAATCTACATATTTGTATTCAGTTAGCGGCTGTGCTGTTTTTGTTGTAAACGCATATTACTAAGACTCATTAGACGGTGAAAACAATGCAACAGAAGCATGTTGCAGGCTTGATCTGAACGTGTAAAGTCTCTAGTTTTGTATGCAAAAAGAATTATTGTGCTACCTATATGGGTTCAGTTTATATTGGCTCTTAAACAGAGACACGCAAATGGGAGCTCCGACGCTCCATCCGGTCTTAAAGGGTTAATCCTCCAATGCTGAGATCTTGAGAGATTTAATGTCTCAAGTTATCTATAGTTGATTTCATCCAAGGCTGTGGCTGGAAGTCAGTTGTTGTATTTCTACTCATCTTTTCTCTTTCTCTCAGCTTGTTAACAGCAAGTGTTCATAACTAATGCACAATCATTATACTTAATCATTAATTACCTCGTTACCTACAGTCTTGAATGGTCATGGAGGACTGGTCTTCACTGCACCTCTGAGGTTAACACAAAGATGTGAAAATGCTAAATATTAACACATTCATGGGTGTTCTTGGCTACACAGATTGTGTTGGATGCTGTGAATGAATACACAGGTTGTGTTAAGTTTAAAAATACACGTAACTGTGTAAAACAGCTGAATTCTTCCAACGGTTTTATTTAATACTGACACAAAATATGTAAACTAGAGTGCTGCATGTGTATTTTTTTCTGCGCATTCATTCTAAGAGTGTAAAAACTTTAGTAGTCTATTTAAAATGTATTAGGTTATTGAATTGGGTAAATGTTTAACCTAAGTATAAAATATAACCTGTATCTTCAATAATTGAATGTATTTCTTCCCAAAATGATTTTATAAGCAGGCAAGGCCCAGAAAGTATACTAATAGTCATTATTATTGTTCCACATTATCTCCAGCGATATTCTTGATTTGTTACTTGATTTTGTTTGGCTTTCACTGGATGATATAAAAAAGCGAATAGCCTACTTTTCTCAACAGAATTCCTTATCCCTGAGTTGTCAGAATGGAATATATGTAGATGTGAATTGTTTGTATGTGTTGATGAAGATGTTTATCAGAGATAGTCTCTCATGCACAGTTGCACCGTCTGCGTGCAACCAGATTTTTATGTCCGCGTGGACAACAGCGCATGTGTGAGTGATTTGAGCACTTGGAAAGAACGGTCCACTAGATAGTTTGCACAAAAAATACCTCACGCAAGACTGTCCGTGAGCCGGAAGGGAACGCCGGAACACGGTTAGTATACTTCCGGTTTCTCCAAACAATATCTGTTCACTTGTTTAGTTTTTCAAACTTATTTTATTTATTTACTTTTTGTACTGACTTGAAACCAGTGACAGACAGTACATCATGACAATTATTTAGGCCTCAATGAATCCACAGTCCTGTAGAACTTTAGAAACAGCAGGTATAAGATCTTTGGCATAGTCCCACAGATGATCATCTCTTATAAGGTTTGTGTTTTGGGGGTATTCAAAGTATTTTGAGTGGTACATGCGAGCGATGGAGTTGCTCACCCTTACTGTGGAGGGTCCAGGATTCAAGGTTTCAAGCAGGCCATGTACAGTAGCCTTCAGAGCTAGCCGAGGACTTACTATAACCTTGTAATTGTTGAAAGCTTTGGGGTCATTGGGTACTCGCTCTATATAATTTAAAATATTCGTCCCCGGTACATTTTTCCATTTGTCTTGCTCGTAATCCGTATGAGCTTTTGCAGTGAAAGGGAAAGCATTATTCTCAAACTCAAAGCCCACAGTAGTGCCGTACATCTTCTCAAGCTCAGGCAACAGCTCCGTCCAGGTTTTCGCCTTGAGAGGCAGAATGAGCTCGTCTAAGTCATGTAGAGCCACATAGTGACTTTGGTACATGTAACGATAAATACAGTCATTAAGTGCAGGAATTTGCCCATAGTAATGCAGTTGACCTGAAGATAAATCTTTCCTCCAGCCACTAGACACTTTGATGTGCTCTTTAATGGTCCATGGGATGATCTCTACAAAACCTCTTTTCACATAGTAGTCCAGAACCTTCTGTGTGTCTGAATCACAGTTGGTTTTATATATCGCCACCCTTTGAGCACCAAGCAGTCTGAACATCTCCATCGACTCGACTAAATTCAACACATTATTGTAGTCATACATGACAGAGATGCAGATTGTAAATTCATATGGGAAGACTGCTGGAACATCTCTGTTTGTAACGGGTAGGAAGGATGTTATGCTCTCCGAGATCTCTCTGGCTGTTATTGCAACATGCGTCGGTATCAAACACGGGCTATTGATGTGACACGTGATGGTAGCAGTGCCGTACTCAAAACCAAAGTGGTCAGAATGAATTGTGTATTCCGCTGGTGAGGTCACGTTCCTCCCTTCACAGCACATCACACAGCTGTATTTCACCTGCTCTTTACGGAGAACGATGGCAATCGTCCTTATCTGTTTCTCTCCAAAGCGATAATCCATATAAGAGCCGATCACATATGTGTTAAGGTTCCCGACTTTAATCATAGGACCGTCCTTCACATGAACACCACACGCTTTTGGAGCTGGAGGACTGGTGGATGTGTGGTTGACGTGTGGTGTTTGGACGGATGGTAAATGTGTGCTTGGAGGAGGATTTGGCAGGTCAGTGACATTACTCTCGTTTTTATGCGTGATAAGTTTGACATCAGGTGCTTCAAATTTGGCATTAAATGTTTTAAAGTAATCTTGCAAATAAATAAAGATGATAAAGACAACCAAAAATAATATGACAAAAAAATAAAAGATCTTAGGTGCACAGATCCTCTTGTTAGAAGCATTTCCTTCGGATTCACTCTTCAGTCGGTTATATGTCACATCACATTTCCCTAGGGAAAAGAAAGAAAACACATTTTATGGTGTCTTTTAGCTTTAATAAACAAATGCACTTGTGATTGGGATGTGAACTCTGGTCTCCTGCACATAGGAACAGCACAAGAAGTCAGACTCAAATAAACACATTTTTGCAGCTTGTTTTACTTTTATAAATTGAGCTGAAGCAACACAATTGGTGAACATTTTGTCACAACTTAATTTCATTGAGTTCAATCCACTTTCATTAGTAACTTCATCCATTTGTGTTGGGACTTTTTTCTTGCATGAACTAAAACTGAGCAGTGCATTTGCATAGGATTGAACAGAGAGAGTTAACAAAATAACGACTTTATTCAACAATATCAAGTGATGGGTGATTTCAAAACATCTCGGTTACGTATGTAACCCTCGTTCCCTGAAGGAGGGAATGGAGACGTACGTCAGTAGTGACTGACAAATTGGGATATCGCCAGAGAGCCCTATCAGCTTTGAGTGAACTGACACAAGCCAATGGAATTGGCGTGCGATATTTGCATAATGCGCACTGCCCCCGCCAGGTGGTTTAAATCGGGAAGCAGATGCAATCGCACTCTGTTTTTCGCTGAGGAGACAACCATGAGTCTGCACTACAGCGAAGGCACAGGAACTGTGGCGACGGGACGTACGTCTCCGTTCCCTCCTTCAGGGAACGAGGGTTACATACGTAACCGAGACATTCCCTTTCAGTCGGTCACGTTCGACGTACATCAGTAGTGACCGACGAATTGGGATCCCAAATAAAACGCCACAGTTACTGACCCCTTCCAGCGCCCAGCGCAAGCTCCAGCCACCCGGCGCGATCCCGAACCCGTAGGGGACGCTGCAGAGGCCACAACCTACCCTGCAGGGGAGGAATTGGCTTGTTTTAGTTCACTCAAAGCTGATAGGGCTCTCTGGCGATATCCCAATTTGTCGGTCACTACTGACGTACGGCGAACGTGACCGACTGAAAGGCAATGTCTCGGTTACGTATGTAACCCTCGTTCCCTGAAGGAACTTCAAAGCTTTACAAATCTTTTGTTTCGAATCAGTGGTTCGGAGCGTGTATCAAAATGCCAAAGTCATGTGAACCATTGGAATTTCTTAACATTTCGAAACACTTATAACGTAATGAAGCCTCGTTTACTGAAATCACGTGACTTTAGCAGTTTGATACACGCTCCGACCCACTGATTCAAAACAAAAGATTCGTAAAGCTTTGAAGTTCCTTCAGGGAACGAGGGTTACATACGTAACCGAGACATTGCCTTTCAGTCGGTCACGTTCGCCGTACGTCAGTATCCATGGATTCGGTCTTAAAGGGACCATAGCCTATATTTGTCATTAATGTTAATAAAACAACAAAAGATGTTAAATAAATGTATACATGGTAAATAAACCTACTGTATCTGAAAAACAAGTTTATTTAATTTGTATCTCTATAGTATTTGTTGTCTTGTTTGTAAATTTCTTTTTTATATAACAACAATTATATATATTGGTAATAATGCCCTTTGAAGGTTATTGGACACTGTTAAATGTTTGTTCTTTAAGTTTGTGACAAGCACATAAAAATTATTACTTTTTTCATTAGAGTAATATTAAAGAAGCTGTCCTACATTCATTAGTCTCACTGTGTTGTGCTTGGAAAAACTGTAACATCACCAAAAAAAAAAAAAAAAGAGAGAGAGAGAGAGAAATTAATAAATGTATCGGTATCGGCGAGTACTAGAAAAAAAGTATCGGTACTTGTACTCGGTCCTTGAAAAATGGTATTGGTGCATCCCTAGTTTTAAATATAACTTTAGTAGCTTTCTGGGCATTTGAAAATGCTAATTATCTTGCTGTTAATGCAGGCCTCACTGAGACATCGGATTTTATCAAAAATATCTTAATTTGTGTTCTGAAGATGAACGAAGGCCTTATGGCTGTGGAACGACATGAGGGTGAGTAATTAATGACTGAATTTTCATTTAATAATAATAATAATAATAAATATTGTGTCCTTGTAATCTTCAAACAAAAACATTAAATTCCCCTCCCTCTTGCAGCATCTCTTCTCTTCTCTGATGATGAGGGCGGGGCAACCTGTCACTCACATGAGATCCACCAATAGCAAACCACAACCAGCCAATCAATTCCCCATTGACAAAATCAAGCCCCGCCCTACATTTGTTCTTGTTCCAGAAGCGTTTCACTTAGATAAACGTCATGAAATGAAGGAAAATTTACACAACCTATTTAGGACAATTGCAAAGTCTTCAGATCACTGTGTTAACTGTATTGAGAACAATGACTTGAGTTTGGAGAAATGTGTCCAATCGATTGAGAAAAACTGTAAAAGTCGAATCTTAATTTCTTAGCCCCCATCCCTACTTCTTGTTTTGATTTTCTTGCCTTATTCGGTATCGTTTCCTTTAAAAATATATATATTTATATTAAAATGATATTACTGTTATATAAAATTACGTGAGTTTCTGCATCACTTTAAAATGTTTTCTGTACTTTTGTTTAATGTTTGTGCCAAACCACATGACTGTGAGAAGCAAGCGTACAGCCACACATGTCACACAAGCACAGAGACACACACTTCCATTTGAAACTGAGAGAGATGGAGAGAATGACAGAAAGGAAACATAGTGTGGTGTGGTGCTACTTTTAAATTGTAAAAAAAAAAAAACACAGCAAGGTGCCAAGATACATCTCTAAAGAAATGTGAGACTGTAGAAAAATACTACTATTAGGAAGTGTTCTTTACAAAACATGACTACATTTTTCAAGTATGTGAAAAGGGGTTTGGGCGTTTCTGAAAATTGCTGTCAGGAAGCCTTAATAGTTGAACATGTAGAAAGTGAAAGTGCATGTTTTATGTTGTTGGCATGTTATTTTAATTTATTCATATTTAATCACAATATTTCTATTTTATTGTTATTTAATCAGCCACACTTTAACAATGTGAGAAACCAACAATTGTGAGATAACACCTCTACTAAATAAAAAACAGCAAATGTTTTGTTCACGTTGTGACCTTTCTCAGTGTCAAAAAACCCTCATTGTTAGAGAGTTTGGGCTTTTTGGTCTACGCACCTCTTTTGGACGATGTTTTTGAGGCACAGTGATTCGCTGGATATTCTTCTTCTTATTATTTAATCACAATATTTATTGGTACAAACACTTTTATTTAATTGTGCTCAAAGTTGCTTTTGTGATTTGTTATTAATGGCCAGTGTGTGTCATGTAGATTTGATTTGCTCTTAAGTGTAATGATCTTTTGTTTTAAAAATGAACGTTTACTTTGAAAAAGCACATACCCATTTAAGGAATAATCAGTATTGGTAATTGGTATTATTAAAATGATTTTTAAAAAGTATCTGTATCATATAGTTTCAAAAAAGATTAGTATCGCCCATCCCTTCCTTATTTTAGTTTTATTAATATTTTATTTTATCTTTTTGGTTTTCATGTTTTTTTATTTTAGTTTTATTAATATTTTATTTTATCTTTTTGGTTTTCATGTTTTTTTTGTTTTTTTTTT
>RJVU01014363.1:4640241-4652911 GCA_003731715.1 Anabarilius grahami
GCTTTTCCGGTCATGAGTATGAGGTAACGCAGCTCTGTTTATCATATTAGATACATCTGAGTGTGTTGAAAATGATGTTATAACGTTACTCTGTGCGTTTGCTCGACGGCTGCTGTGAGACACTGTTACACACTGCAGTAAGATAGATCGATTTTACAATATCATATTAAATGCTGGATGGTTTGTGTTGATAAATGACATGCAATTAATTTTAAAACATATTGTATGTTGGAGAAAATGCTGTATTACTGTTACTAAAAATAAAGCTGCATCTAATTATGCTATGTTAGCTACTTCACAATAGTGTTTTTCTCTGAGGCGTGGTAAAGCATGGTACTCGCAAAAAATCAAGAAAATTAGATTTAAACAATAAGACTAAACGTGTTGAGCGATATAACAATAATTAGTTTTCTGTCTATAAATATATCAAAACAGTTGTTCATTTGTCTATTAAAACATGTAATATATTAAAGTGTCTTTGGCGTTTCCATGGTTTCTACAAAATAAAACCGGAAATCGAGGGTAACGCGGGTATGACGCCATTGACAGGCGACTCCTCACACGTCCCAGAGCCTTGGTTAAAATTGCAGTTTTTCACGATTTACAAATAGTTGGAAACATTTGGGATACTTTAAGTACTCAAGTGAACAAAATATATAACACTGGCCTAGTGGTTTTTGGATATTTTACTGCAAAAATATTACATATTGCACCTTTAACGCTGTGTTAAATGTATATATAATCTCACCCCTCAATGGCGGAACTGAATGGCGTGTCGCAGAGGGAGGGCACCCGAACTCGACAAAGCTGACCTGATATATAGTTAATTTATTTATTTTTTTTATTCAGTAAATATATTTGTTTGACCGTGAAGCTATGCGCAAACCGGAATATATATTCATTTATTTAAAAAAAGGGGCACTTTCTCTTGAGGAAGAAAAAGGGCAGGTGCTCAAGCCCCCTTTTATGTCTATGTGTGCATGTGCCTGACACACACACACACAAGCTAATCTAATTACAATCTAATTGTTCGTATTAGTTAACAGTCCATTATGTATTAGTCAATAGTAATTTCGACATTTACTAAGACTAATACATGCTGTCGAATTATTGTTAGTTCATGTTAAATAACTGTTAACAAATTAAACCTTATTGTAAAACCAACAAGCCATTTTTAGTGTAGCACAGTGCAAATTACTGTGTGAAATACAGGCCCAGATACAGTCAATGATTCTTACAGTGTATTCATTATTTAACTTTTAAAATGCGATATTATGTACTAAACATTTTGTTTAGGATTACTTATTTTACTATGAGATCTTTTATTATCACTACAAGGAAATGTCACTGAACTTTCACCCAGTTCAACCAAACTCAACCCTGTAAACCCTGTGAAATGATAAAACGCTAACTTAAGTGTGTGTGAGCCTTCTTTAAAAAAGAAAAGAAAAAGGAATATATATTAGGCCTATATTATGTGCGACACGCACGCGCGTGTCTAACGGTCCACCTCCAATTCTCTTTTTAAAGAAACATTTAGAAACATTTTATTTTAGTTACATCGACTTTCACTGCCACCATAATGCAATGATGTTTTTTTATATATATATCCTGCAAGCCACTGACATTTATATTTATTCATGAATTGGTTTTAAAACAACAAGCAAATAAACTTAAACAAAAACAGCTGAAAGTGAAAGTAAATTCGGAGGCTACTTAATGATGCTTACAGCTTAATAATGCCATGTAGAATATTATAGCCTACAATGAGACATTTAGGCTAAAAGGGAAATGTTGGCAAACCAAATATAAGAAAGAAAAGTTTAGCGTACCTTTCGAAAACATCGCGACAGAATTGATGAGCAAAAATCACGTTCATAATCCTTTGAGCTCTTCAGATATGACTGGCTGAAACAAATGCATTTCACTAAAAATATCCTGTACGAGTTTACAAACGGTTTCATGTCCCATGATAAGTTCCCATTTCTTCTTCTTTTACCCATCTATGACCAGTTTCTATAATTCACGAAAATGTCGCTCCATTGTCTGATGTTGCTCTGATCTGTTCTGAGGTGGGTTGTGCAATATAAGTCAACGACTTTACTGTTTGTCAAAGAAAAAAAAAAAAAAGACACGCCAGGACTGTGCTTCCTGTCCTCATCTAACGTACGTAAGAATTTGGTGATTTGAACTGTAATTATTTTTTAAGTGTCTTAAGTTTTTTCCCCATCTGTGCTTATGCATTTTTTTTTGCAAAAATAAATAGGCTACTGTCTAGCCTATAGACCTTCTTTATTTTGATATATACGATATACTTTTCAGAAAACTTTTCAGTGCGTTTTCATATTTGGGGTCAAATTTAGATAGATAGATAGATAGATAGATAGATAGATAGATAGATAGATAGATAGATAGATAGATAGATAGATAGATAAAGCAAATGTCATTGAAAATGCATTGCATTTACTCAGGTCTTATGGTCTCTGAGAAACATACGAAAAATATAATTTTTCATGGAGGACTTTGAAGAATGTTAATAAATGTAATCAAATGTAGGCCTACAACTACGTACTCTACGTAGTTGTAGGCCTTTTTNTATACAATATACTTTTCAGAAAACTTTTCAGTGCGTTTTCATATTTGGGGTCAAATTTAGATAGATAGATAGATAGATAGATAGATAAAGCAAATGTCATTGAAAATGCATTGCATTTACTCAGGTCTTATGGTCTCTGAGAAACATACGAAAAATATAATTTTTCATGGAGGACTTTGAAGAATGTTAATAAATGTAATCAAATGTAGGCCTACAACTACGTACTCTACGTAGTTGTAGGCCTTTTTGTTGTTGTTCAAAATTAACAAGTCAAGTGGAGTCAATACTTCGCCAATCCTTCTTCCAAAAACGTGTTTTTGTCTTACCCTGATTCACTATGGTAAGCCTGTCATAAGTGTTTATATTTTAGACTGGGTGGGATGGTTTTCGCGGAAAATTGTGTATATACACATCACTTGCCCGTGAGTGTTTCATCAAGTCTCATCATATCTGTAGAGAAAAGTTGCTCCGGTTGCTCCGGTTGCTCCGGTTGCTCTGATGCATGTCTGGTGTGGGTGTGGCGTAGGTTAGTTGTGACATGAAAAGGTTGACATGGAGCCGCTAATCACCTGTTTTTTAAAGCAAATGCCGAACAGAGCTCATGATAAAACCAGAATCAACACTGGCTTGTCTTTTCAGAGATGGCAAGAAAGCTGCAGTCAATGATCCAAAATCAATTTTTTAGCATATACATAACCAGCCAGTGTTCAAAACTATCTCATTACCTTAGCTCGATTTTATTAGTCATTAAAGTCATTGAATCATTCATTCAAGTGATTTGTTTGTTGATGAACTATGAGTCATTGAATCATTCACTCAAACTATTTGTCGATTCAAAAACAAAACGCCACGGTGTGTACAATGTCACGTGACGGCTGTACCTTTGGAACTATTTTTGTTGGCCGAGCAAAAACAGAAAGAGTAACTGGCAATATTGTGTCTAAAATGTAAGTGCTTAATATAATCTTGTTTATTGAACTGTTGTATAAAAGCTGTATCACAATGTCGTGATAATCATGCTGTTTTTCTTAATATCAGCACGGCTGTGATTATCTGAGGAACTGTAATATTCCAATATTCTTGCTCATCCTGCTAAACACTCAAAACTTAAGTGTCGATTTTTACAAATTACATAAAAAGTTGTCTCTTATTAAGTACTTAAATTATTCACCAGTTTATTTACATGAATTTAGTTTTTCATACAAAAACTGTAGCGTTCTGGGGGCCAGGAGGACTTTTTTCTTGCGCAACTATAAAATGAAAAAGGGCAATCAAGAGCTCCTACACTAAATATTACACCAGCAGACAGCCTAATATTTGCGTGGATCTGTATTGCATCGCTTCTAAACAGATGGTTATGTTGTCTTTGCAGAATCATTGTTATGGAACTTCCTGTAGTTTTTCTCTGTTAGAGCTGTGTACAAAAATACACCAACCGTACCATGTGGCCTTGTGGTTGCATGTTTGTGTGTGTGTGTGTATGTGTGTGTTATATCTATTAAAATGCAATGGGTACTGAGATCACAGTAAATTACGACACAGATGTTTGACAGTCATAGACCAGATGCCACAGTTGTGTTTAAACTTGTGTTTGGGTTAAGTATGAGGTGGGAGGCATATATGAATGTAAGCTGCAAGAGTGTTGTGTTTTAGCATGTATTCCTACATAAGTTGGTTATAAAATGTCAGCTAGGTGACGATAAGAGACAAACAGTCTGCTTAAACAAATAATACACAAACATTAATACATTTTCATGTTTTTGATGTACATACCATGTAAAGATTCACAGTGCAATAAAGAAAAAACTCTTGCTAGCATCTCTGTTAGTGTGTATATGGTATGCAAAACACGAAATAAGAACATGATTCATGACGAGAGGAAGCCAACGGTGCATTCATGAGGTTTGCATATTCCACAGAGATACTTGCAAATTTTCTGTAAAAGATTGAAACCAATACTGTATCGGTCTAAAGTCTGGAATAATAAAAAATTTTTTTTTTTTTTTTTTTAAAGGAAGTCACTTATGATCACTTGCAAAATGGGCAAGCGTTGGGATTTGAGCGAGTTTGACAAGGGCCAAATTGTTATGGCTAGACGACTGGGTCAGAGCATCTCCAAAACTGCAGCTCTTGTGGGGTGTTCCCGGTCTGCAGTGGTCAGTATCTATCAAAAGTGGTCCGTGAACCGGCGACAGGGTCATGGGCAGCCAAGTCTCATTGATGCACGTGGGGAGCGAAGGCTGGCCGTGTGGTCCGATCCAACAGACGAGCTACTGTAGCTCAAATTGCTCGAGAAGTTAATGCTGGTTCTGATAGAAAGGTGTCAGAATACACAGTGCATCAGTTTGTTGCGTATGGAGCTGCATAGCTGCAGACCAGTCAGGGTGCCCATGCTGACCCCTGTCCACCGCCGAAAGAGCCAACAGTGGACACGTGAGCATCAGAACTGGACCACGGAGCAATGGAAGAAGGTGGCCTGGTCTGATGAATCACGTTTTCTTTTACATCACGTGGATGGCCGGGTGTGTGTGCGTCGCTCACCTGGGGAACACATGGCACCAGGATGCACTATGGGAAGAAGGCAAGCCGGTGGAGGCAGTGTGATGCTTTGGGCAATGTTCTGCTGGGAAACCTTGGGTCCTGCCATCCATGTGGATTTTACACGTACCACCTACCTAAGCATTGTTGCAGACCATGTACACCCTTTCACGGAAACGGTATTCACTGGTGGCTGTGCATATATATATATATATAAGCACATCAACTAACGTCAGGGCCAGGACAGCTTGCAATCATGGATGGAAAAATTACTTCCCAAATTTTATCAGGAAATCTTGCATGAGAGTGAAACATTTCTTCGCCGACTGAGATGAAAATGCAACTTCATATGTGGTCCTAGTCCAAGTCTCAACCTCAGCTGACTGAGACGCTTTGGCAGGAGAGCGATTCACACCAGACATTCCTGGAATATTGCTGAACTGAAACAGGCCTCTTGGCCGAGCAGGTATATTGGATGTGGAAATGTTTGGTCAAACCAGGTACTTTTTTCCACCCTGGTCTGTGAATGTTTTCATGGTGGATTCAGTGACGACACAGAAACATCTTTGTGTGCTGTTTGTTTCAACAGACTGCATTTGTGGTTGTGACATATTTTATGTAGAAATTAGATTATTTAATTAACTTTGATTAATTCATGTATATTAGTTTAACTTGTTTGGCAGTAACAACACAGACATACTGTATTAAAGAAAAGCAGGAGCAGTTCAGTAACAACATATTCCTTAGAACAGTTTTGGATACGTCGTTGTGGTAAGTGTTAGCTAAGATTATCATGTATCTGTCAGATGAATGTGCTTTCTCTTCTCGTTTATATAAAGATGAAGTTCTTTAATCATTGTTTTTGTGTAAGATGTCCTCTCTGGAATGCTTTGGGTGTTTAGCCTTGAACATTTTTTCAGATATTTTGGCTTTTCCAACCACTCTAATGATTGAGGCAGGTCAGATCCAAGTTTCCTGTTGTGCAAATTCCTTGGAAGTCTTATTAATCAGACGCTCATTGAATGTCATTGTACTGATTCATAGTGAGGAAATTATGAAGAAAAAGAGGGCATATTACTACACCAGAGATTCTGTGGGAGGAGACACAAACTTTACTGTCAGTTTTATTAAAAAAACGAAAAACGTAAAGGTCAAAAACTATCATATAATGGCCCTGATGTTTAATAGTTTTAGAGATGTGGACAGTCATAATTTCTATAATAAAAGTGATTTCCCAAACAATTATAGCTCACTCTTAAATGTATACAAAATATATTTATATCAAAATATAGAATATTTCATGTAATCCTACTTATTATGAGAGTTTACAGCGAGGCACGTCCTCAACTGGCCTCATTCACACAGAACGACCTACAAAACCTACAAAAACAAAACACTCCACACCCCTTCCTTCCTCTTTTTTTTTTTTGTTGTACAGAAAGAAACTGATGGGAGGGGGTTTGCTGCTACAGATGCTTTTCTAAATGATTCACCATTCTGGCTTCCACCTAAAGAATTATGTTTAGTTAGTGATGACATATATTAACTAGTCATAATTAGTAAAATATATTTGCCTCATCCCTTCAACATTTTAAGTCTGCATTCTTGAAAGTGCCTGTAAGAGCTAAAGTAATGGAGGTGAACTTGTCTGAACTAGTCTACTGTGGAATGAAATCAATGTCTGCTGATTCGTATCCTCACTGTGTCTGTGTTTTGCTTCTTTGAGTTTAGTCTATTTACCCGTGTTTAACCCCTGTGTTTTTGGATGCTATGCTTTCTTATTAGCTGATTGATCAGTCATTATCTTGTGTATTTATATTCCCTTTGGTTCAGTTTTTAGAGTGTCTTTTTGCTCCTGACTGTATTCCCGAGTGCTTTAGTCTTATTAGATCCTCACCTTAACTCCCCATCCTTGGCAACAGCTGCTGACACAATGGCAACTGAATTTTATTTCATTAATATTTTTTCATATGCTGGTAGAGCTTTTTAAAAATATACTTTTAAGGTTTTAAGTACACTACAGGTGCACTGTAAAAATAGAATCTACTAAATAACACTGTGGTAACTTTTTAAACGCAATTGGATAAGGTAAATTTCACGCCCATGAGTTGAGTAAACACTAGATTTAAGAGTGATGACACACTAAATAAATAACCTAACATTTGTCAATACAGTACACAACTGATTAAAGACGAGTTGTACAGGTTATGGACTCTTGACTGTTCTTAAGCTCAAAACGCTGCTGTAGTCTGCATAGCAAATGTTTGCAATGAAAACGTAATACGTTACTCACTTCACTGAAGTTAGTACAGATTTACTGTGGCTGTATAACACTTAATTTCAATATTTACTCTCCTGATCCAGCCATATGCATAGCCCAGTTTCAGTTAATGCTACAAAAATGATTTAAGTAGATTCAAATTAAAACAATAATAATGTGTTACATATAGATTGTAACCAATTAAATTAAGCAAAAAACTAAATGTTTTGATTAAGTAAATTTAACAAACAGCAAAAAAATCACTTTTACATTGAATACTATTACAGTTTTTCTCGATTGCTTAAACACATTTCTTAAAACTATGCCTTGTATTCTCAAAGCAGTAAACACAAATCCATAACTTCTCACACAATTCCCCAAACATCCTATTTTCAGGTCAAAATGAAGCTCTACACTCAAAACCATTCACTCTTGCTGAAAAACAAAACTTTGCCCTCAGACAACACACACAAGCCCTCAAAACCACACACACACTACAACATAGTCTTACACACTGGTGCAATAAATTCAAAACAACATTTCCAAAATTTTTCAGTCTACATGATACATTTTGTCTATTTAATCCAATTGATCATAATGGTTAATCAATTAATCATTTGGTACATTTATAGATTTCTATAATTTCTACTTGTTTGCAATTTCCGATATGGATAACCAAATGTAATGATTTTTCTTTTTTTTTTACGTTGTAAGCGATTTGTCTTAGATGATAACCACTATGTTCAAAGTGTGTGTGTCAGAGATATTTGAAATTTGTGAACACAGAGCAGAATACAAGGGAGGGGAAACAGTCAAGACTGTATAACATCAGATTGATCAGAGAAGATTCAATTTTTTTTTAATTGCTTTGGTGCAATTTTCAGAAGAAATTGGTAAATTTTCAAAACTCTTAGTACTAAAATCACAACAGATCATCAAAAGTGCACTTTCTTTCAAACATTTCAGCATATTTTCAGTTGTGTTAGTACAATACACAAAATCACAAAGTATCCTTTTCACAACACAAAATAAGTGTTTCATCTATATAAATGTTTCATTCACAGTAACTGCCTTTCATTAGGCTCTTCCTATCAAACTTTTCATTTTCATCACTTCTCATTCAGTTGAATACATTTGTCTATTATTTAATCCAACTGAATTTACTGGTTAATCAATGAATCATTTGGTACATGTATAGATTTCTATAGATACAGAATTTATTGTCTCTATAGAACTTTTGCACTTTACGATATGGTTAACCAAATTTAATGAATTCCTTTTACATTATAAGCAACTCATCTTAGATTATAACCACAATTTTCAAAGTTTGTGCATGTGTGGTCCTGGTAAACCCTGTGTTGTGAACCGAACCAAATGTCCCAACATGGTAATACCAGTCACATATATATATATATATATAAGGGGCAGTCGTGGCCTAATGGATAGAGAGTCGGACTTGTAACCCAAAGGTCATGGGTTTGAGTCTCAGGTCCGGCAGGGATTGTCGGTGAGGGGAGTGAATGTCCAGCGCTCTCCCCCATCCTCAATACCACGACTGAGGTGAGACCCTTGAGCAAGGCACCGTACCCCCAACTGCTCCCCGGGCGCCGCAGCAATGGCTGCCCACTGCTCCGGGTGTGTGTTCACGGTGTGTGTGTTCACTGCTGTGTGTGTGCGCACTTGGATGGGTTAAATGCAGAGCACAAATTCCGAGTATGGGTCACCATACTTGGCCACATGTCACTTCACTTTCACTTTCATATATATATATATATATAAAGGTCCTTCTCAAAAAATTAGCACATTGTGATAAAGTTCATTATTTTCCATAATGTAATGATAAAAATTTAACTTTCATATATTTTAGATTCATTGCACACCAACTGAAATATTTCAGGTCTTTTATTGTTTTAATACTGATGATTTTGGCATACAGCTCATGAAAACCCAAAATTCCTATCTCAAAAAATTAGCATATTTCATCCGACCAATAAAAGAAAAGTGTTTTTAATACAAAAAAAGTCAACCTTCAAATAATTATGTTCAGTTATGCACTCAATACTTGGTCGGGAATCCTTTTGCAGAAATGACTGCTTCAATGCGGCGTGGCATGGAGGCAATCAGCCTGTGGCACTGCTGAGGTGTTATGGAGGCCCAGGATGCTTCGATAGCGGCCTTAAGCTCATCCAGAGTGTTGGGTCTTGCGTCTCTCAACTTTCTCTTCACAATATCCCACAGATTCTCTATGGGGTTCAGGTCAGGAGAGTTGGCAGGCCAATTGAGCACAGTAATACCATGGTCAGTAAACCATTTACCAGTGGTTTTGGCACTGTGAGCAGGTGCCAGGTCGTGCTGAAAAACGAAATCTTCATCTCCATAAAGCTTTTCAGCAGATGGAAGCATGAAGTGCTCCAAAATCTCCTGATAGCTAGCTGCATTGACCCTGCCCTTGATAAAACACAGTGGACCAACACCAGCAGCTGACATGGCACCCCAGACCATCACTGACTGTGGGAACTTGACACTGGACTTCAGGCATTTTGGCATTTCCTTCTCCCCAGTCTTCCTCCAGACTCTGGCACCTTGATTTCCGAATGACTTTGGACCACTGAGCAACAGTCCAGTGCTGCTTCTCTGTAGCCCAGGTCAGGCGCTTCTGCCGCTGTTTCTGGTTCAAAAGTGGCTTGACCTGGGGAATGCGGCACCTGTAGCCCATTTCCTGCACACGCCTGTGCACGGTGGCTCTGGATGTTTCTACTCCAGACTCAGTCCACTGCTTCCGCAGGTCCCCCAAGGTCTGGAATCGGTCCTTCTCCACAATCTTCCTCAGGGTCCGGTCACCTCTTCTCGTTGTGCAGCGTTTTTTGCCACACTTTTTCCTTCCCACAGACTTCCCACTGAGGTGCCTTGATACAGCACTCTGGGAACAGCCTATTCGTTCAGAAATTTCTTTCTGTGTCTTACCCTCTCGCTTGAGGGTGTCAATGATGGCCTTCTGGACAGCAGTCAGGTCGGCAGTCTTACCCATGATTGCGGTTTTGAGTAATGAACCAGGCTGGGAGTTTTTAAAAGCCTCAGGAATCGTTTGCAGGTGTTTAGAGTTGATTAGTTGATTCAGATGATTAGGTTAATAGCTCGTTTAGAGAACCTTTACATGATATGCAGATTTTTTGAAATTTTTCTGTTGCTGAAAAGTTGATAAACTTGTTTGTTACTTCTCGGATTGACTACTGAAATGCCCTTTTTAATATTTAAAGGGGACCTATTAAGCCCCATTTTACAAGATGTAAAAAAAGTCTCTAAAGTCCCCAGAGTGTGTATGTGAAGTTTTAGCTCAAAATACCCCACAGATAATTTTTTAGAGCATGTTAAAGTTGCCACTTTTAGTGGTTGAGCAAAAATGTGCCGTTTCAGTGTGTGCCCTTTAAATGCAAATGAGCTGCTGCGAGGGCGGAGCTTCAAGAGCTCATTCTCCCCTGTCAGGATTCAGTCAGGACGCACTATAATGTCAGAAACTGCGAATATATGCTGCATGGAGATATAACAGGTATAGTTTAGTTCAATTAGGTTTATAACTTATATTGCCTTCTTGTTTTTATCCACTATATTACTACAAGCCTGTTGTACCTTCCAAATGATGGCCAAAACTATACAGATGAGTTTTATGACGTTTATTGTACTTCACACAAAAGATGAAGCATCCGTTTACACTATAGAAAATCTCTGTAAGAGCTTAATAAAAAACAGTGCAAGTGCACTAAAATATTATCCATAAACTCTCTCCGTTTCCCTTGTCAACATACATAGCGAAGAACACAGAAACACTCGTTACATCTAACAGGAAACAAATATATAAAGACCTTATGCCTTTCAGGTGGTGCTTAATAAACTGGTACATTTTATATCCTTAAATAAACACAGATGAACTGTAATAAAGTGCTCTCACCTTCATTACTGCCGTATCCAGTATCACTCTGGAGACTGTAAGCTGGATCACGAACAGTTGACTGATCAATCCTTGAGTAACACATTTTTAGCACAACTTGTGTTTTGTATTGTCCCTTTGTATTGATATTCGTTCACTAAGCAGTTCGGTTGAAATGATTCGCGCAGACATAAACGAATTTCGGCAGAACTGAGGGAGCATTTTTCTGGAAGATTTTAGGGAGTAAATGGAGAGATTGTTCTGAGACACTGCTTATGATTTATGGAGATTAAAAAAAAAGGAGGGGGTGGATTTTTATCACTATAGTGTGGTTGTGTACACACACTGCCAACACAGTTATGTCCAAACACCATGCAAAAGTGAATTTTGCATAATAGGTCCCCTTTAAGTCTACATTTAAGTTGCAATGTGTACGAACACTTGGCTGCCAGGATAATGACTGGGACAAGGACATTGAATATCCCTCCTATTTTATAGCCCTTGCGCTGGCTCCCGGTCAGGTTCTGTGTTGATTTTTAAAATCATGATGCTGACATATAAAGCATTACGTGGCCTGGCTCCACATTATTTATTCGAGTTACTAACTCTTTACTTCCCAAATCGTAGACTGCGCTACTCACAATCTAATCTGTTGGCTCTTCCTCAAATCCGGTTAAAATCTATGGGTTACAGGGCTTTTTCTACTCATGCTACTATTCTTTTGAATTCTCTTCCTCTTGAACTTAAGGAAGCTCAGACTTTTTTGATTTTTACAGCTCAGCTTAAGATGTATTTGCTTAGATTTTTTTATTATGTATTGTTTATCTTGTGTGCAGCACTTTGAGAAGTTGTTTTTATTATAAAATGAAACGAATTTTGCACCTGGATTTATCCAATGTTTATGCAAATGAGTGCATTTTTAAACAGATAAAAGCCTCATTTGAATATTCACACAAAACAATTGTCTTAATGCACTGTGATTAATCAACTGGGGAAAGGATGCAGATATCTTTTAGTTAAAACTCTGTACACCCGTCTTGACTTAAACCCTAAAGTACTAAAGTAAAAGTGCACAAGAAAAGGCATGACAAAGTATGAACCATTAGAAAAACGAGACCTCACTGTTTAGGAAAGGCCTTTCAGTTTCTGTCTAACTAGTTTCACAGTTTCTGTCTAACTAGTTTCACAGTTTCTGTCTAACTAGTTTCACAGTTTCTGTCTAACTAGTTTCATAGTTTACTGTCTAACTAGTTTCATACATTTCCCAACATGGTAATACCAGTCACATATATATATATATATAACTAGTTTCATATATATATAACTAGTTTCATATATATATAACTAGTTT
>RJVU01014363.1:4652934-4719303 GCA_003731715.1 Anabarilius grahami
GGGGCAGTTGTGGCCTAATGGATAGAGAGTCGGACTTGTAACCCAAAGGTCATGGGTTCGAGTCTCAGGTCCGGCAGGGATTGTCGGTGAGGGGAGTTACTGTCACGGTTCACTATCCGCTGTCTCATACTGTTGTCTGTGTGTAGGTTTTGGGGTGTGTCACTTGATTGTTCTGTGTGGGCATTGTTCAGCTGTGGATCATTACACCTGCCCTTTATAACGCCTTGTCTTTCGTCTCATGTTTGTCAGATCGTTGTTTGGAGTCCTGGTGTTTGTCCCGTTGTTCTCGTGTTGTATGTTCCTGGATTGATCTTCTCGTCTCTGTTCCTGGTTTCTGTCTGTTACATTGGATTCTCGTTCTGGATTACGTTCACGGATCATCACACGGACACACGGACTCATCTCACGGATCACCATTCACTACGGACATTCACCGCTCATCGAAGTCCCTGTGTTACCACTCTCCTGCTGTCTGTGTTGCTACTATGTGTTTACATTGTTTCCTACAATCTGGTGTGAAGCTCTATTAAAGAGATATTAACTTGCATTTGTATCCAGCCTTCTTTTCCCGTGACAGAACGATCTGACCAACTATGGATGCAGCAAGTGTAGCAGCTTTCACGGAGTTCATCAATCACAGTATTTCCCGCATGGATCAGCAGCAGGAGAGCATCTCTTCCACCGGACGCGCGGTTCAGGCGCTGGTAACACAGGTGTCCGAGCTCTCTCAGCAGCTGCAACAACTTCGCGCTCCCACTGCGCCAGCCCCACCGCCTGTTCCCCCACCATCACCGGAACGGAGGGATCTTTCGGAGCCCCGCCTTCCCGTTCCTCAGAGTTACGCTGGTGAGCCAGATTTTTGTCGAGCGTTTCTTAACAAGTGTTCTCTTCACTTTGCCCTACAGCCACGCACCTTCGAGAAGGAAGAATCCAAGGTAGCGTTTGTATTAACCCTCCTGACAGGGAAGGCGGCGCTTTGGGGAACGGCGGTGTGGGAAAACCAAGATCCATGCTGCTCCTCGTTCCCGGCACTCTCCGCCGCGATGAGGAGGGTGTTCGACCGTGCGGTTGCGGGGAAGGAGGCCGCCCGTCAACTCACCGCCCTTAAGCAAGGCAACCGCACGGTCGCCGACTATGTGATCCAGTTCCGCACCCTCGCGGCGGAGTGTCGATGGAACGAGGAGGCGCAGTGGGATGTGTTCCTGCATGGGCTGGCCGATCGTATCCACCGTGAGATCTATGCGCTGGATCTACCTCAGACCTTCAATGGACTGGTTGAACTCGCCCTACGTGTGGACTCTCGCTTACGAAGGTTTGAGCTGTTGGAAGAGTCTGGAGATAGGCGCAGCGGAGGCTGCGGTCGTCCCAACAGCGTGGTGGATACGGTCGGTCCTGTATCCGATCCTGAGCCCATGCAGGTAGGGAGAGCTCGGCTTTCCCGGGAGGAGAGAGAGAGGCGGAGATCCCATGGTCTTTGCCTGTACTGCGGGGCGTCAGGACATATCATCAGGACTTGCCCGGTAAAAGACCAAGCCCGATAGTAAACTCGAGGCTACTATCGGGCGGGATCTCCGCCGAGAAGTCCTCGCCATCCACCCTCCTCCCGGTAAGACTAAGATGGGCGACGCACAACATCACCTGCGACGCACTTCTGGACTCTGGGGCTGAGGGCAACTTTATGGACATTTCCTTCGCACGACAACACGGATTACCCACGTCACCTCTCACGCACCCAATATCAGTCAACGCTCTCAATGGACAATCTCTTCCCAGCGTTTCCCACACTACGGATTACATCACTCTCATCACATCTGGTAATCACACTGAGGAATCCCAATTTCTGCTCATGGACTCACCGCACGCACCAGTTGTTCTTGGACACCCCTGGCTCACCGAACACAATCCCCGCATCGACTGGCAACAGAGAACCATCACCGAGTGGAGCACCCAATGTCACAAGTCTTGTCTTTTGTCTGCTTGTCCCACGGTGTCTGTTTCTGTCTTGCAGGATGAGGCGGTGGATTTGTCTAACGTGCCCAAGGAGTACCTTGATCTGAAGGAGGTGTTCAGTAAGTCCCGGGCAGCTTCTCTTCCTCCTCATCGTCCCTATGACTGTGCGATAGATTTAGTTCCCGGTAAGTCTCCGCCTAAGGGCAAATTATACTCTCTGTCTGTTCCCGAGAGGGAGGCCATGGAGAAATATATTTCTGACTCTCTAACAGCTAAGTTCATCCGCCCTTCCTCATCTCCAGCGGGGGCGGGGTTCTTTTTTGTGGGGAAGAAGGACGGATCCTTGCGACCTTGTATTGATTACCGGGGGCTGAACAACATCACGGTAAAGAATACCTACCCTTTGCCGTTGATGTCTTCAGCCTTTGAGAGGTTGCAAGGAGCGTCCGTTTTCACTAAATTGGACTTAAGAAACGCATATCATTTGGTCCGCATCAGGAAGGGGGATGAGTGGAAGACCGCTTTTAACACCCCCAGAGGGCACTTTGAATACTTGGTCATGCCCTTCGGGCTGTCCAACTCGCCTGCGGTCTTCCAGGCACTCGTCAATGACGTGTTGAGAGACATGGTTGATCAGTTCATATATGTCTACCTGGATGACATATTGATTTTTTCATCGTCTCTCCAGGAGCATGGTCAACACATCAGACGAGTGCTTCAGCGGCTGCAAGAGAATGGGCTTTTTGTCAAGGCGGAGAAATGCGAATTTCATGCACAGTCTGTTTCTTTCCTAGGGTACATCGTCTCATCTGAGGGAATTCGCATGGATCCTGACAAAGTTAAGACTGTGGTGGATTGGCCAAGTCCAGATTCCCGTAAGGCCCTACAGCGGTTTCTGGGGTTCGCTAATTTTTACCGGCGTTTTATTCGCAATTTCAGCCAACTAGCCGCACCTCTGACTGCCTTGACCTCCCCCAGAACGACCTTCAGGTGGTCAGATGCAGCCGAAGCTGCATTTGCCAAACTGAAGAGCCGCTTCGTTTCGGCTCCCATTCTGATTGCCCCTGATCCATCGCGTCAGTTTGTGGTGGAGGTCGACGTGTCAGAGGTGGGGGTAGGCGCAGTTCTTTCCCAGCGGTCTCCCTCAGACGACAAGATACACCCGTGCGCGTATTTGTCTCATCGTTTGTCCCCCGCCGAACGCAATTATGACATTGGCAATAGAGAATTGTTATACTTGTTCAAAGATCTGTTAATGTTATGGAATGCAGACTCAGACACAAAGACATTTCATAAGCAGAATGGCAATAACTGGTGAGTATTCAGTGCAAATAGACTTTAGAGTGTGGATATGGCTTTGTAACAGAAATGTCCTTTTCTTACAGGTGCACGAGATTTTGGATGGCTGAGCAGACGGATGGTTGCACACACCTCGTCATTTTTGGTGAGTATGATGGTAACTGTTTCCAACAGGTAGTAGACTGGATGCACAGGAGACACGAAGGAAGGGGAGATGCTGGAGATAGTCACTAGAGATTGTTGCTGGAGAACAGTTAAGTAGTTCACTTTGTGTAAACAAGACCGGACAATAAAGAGGACAAGGTGTGTGTGATCAGAACTCCGGTGAGGGTGTATGCTGTGATTGGCTGGGGTGAGAGCCGGGCAGACCTGTGACAGTTAATCATTATGTAATGTAAATAAAATGCTAACAAATGTCATTAAACTTCAGTTATTACCTAATGCACTTTTTTACATTTATAAATGTTGTGGGAAAAAAATAGTTAAATTAGTCATTTTAAGGACTTCAAACATTTAGACATCTTTACAAATCATTTATTAATTACTTGTTCATATTTTTGCAATACCTGATCTAAAGTTAAAATTATTCATTATTTGTAAATGTTTATAAACGTTTATCATTGTCATTTTGTACCTCTATGGGCAGTCATCTCAATGGCAAACGTGTTCCAAAATTACCTGAATTCACCCTTTTTTACAAATCAATTATTAATTATTTGTTCATGTTTTCTCAGTACCTCTATCAGGGTGCTGCCATGTAGAGTTCACTCACAAAGTCACAGGCGGCAGGAGTCCAAGGAAGGTAATCATTAATCCACAAACTGAGATGCAAATAATCACAGGAGAACGCAATAGCACACCAATTAAACACAACAAACACCAGACAAATAAAGAGGAGCAACTAAGAGAATATAGAGACTAAACGAGGTAACTCAACAATACACATCCAGGTGTCTTAGCAAGTGAGGGATAGATGACCAGGGTGATACAGGCAGGCTAGCGAGCCTACAGGATGACAGCAGTAATACAGGGAACCATGGAGGTGCTAGAAGTTCAGGGAGCCAGGGAGGTGCAGATTGCGCAGGCAGTACAGTCAGGAATGACTATAGTGGCCACCATGATAAGATAAGATCAGCATCCGGGATGAGGGAACTAGGAGCATAGCAGATCAGATCCTTAACTTTGGGAACGGCCAATGTAAGAAACCCCCCATCGGCCCATAAACGGAATCCGACAGTCTGGGCGAAGGTTAACGCATGTATGTCTTTTCAGCGCCCCTGTGAAGTTCACTTAATTTCACTCGTTTATTCTCACTCCAGTTTCAAGTGATTATTACTCTTAGGTTGTGTTTCCAATTAGAAATTAATCAGTTGTTATGTATTAATTTAGATATTTGATTGTTCTGGGTATCCCATATTTTCAATTATTCGTTCATTACAGACCCATCATCGCTCAGAGAATTTGCATCTGCCGGCTGCATTCTCACGGACATAAATTCGCCAGTTTATGATTCTTAGTCAGAGGGTTCAGAGTTTACATTTACATTTACATTTAGTCATTTAGCAGACGCTTTTATCCAAAGCGACTTACAAATGAGAATAGTAGAATCAAATCAAATCAACATGAGAACAACAGTATGTAAGTGCTGTGTGAAGTCACATTTATGACAGTAAAGTGCTCGTAGCAAGGATTTTTTTTTTTTTTTAAATAAATACACAAATAGATGGAAGAAGAATAGAAATCAAAGTAAGTGCTACTATTACTGGGTCAAGTGCTGACGAAAAAGATATGTCTTTAGCATTTTTTTGAAAATGGCTAGAGACTCAACTGCTCGGATAGAGCGCGGCAGGTCATTCCACCAGCCAGGAACAGACCCGGAGAAGGTCCGTGAGAGAGATTTTTTTCCCCTTTGTGATGGCACCACAAGGCGCCGTTCACTTGCAGAACGCAAGTTTCCGGAGGGCGCGTAAGTCTGAAGTAGTGAGTTAAGGTATAACGGTGCAGAGCCAGCGGTCGTTCTGTAGGCAAACATCAGAGCCTTGAATTGGATGCGAGCAGCTACTGGCAGCCAATGCAGAGTGACGAAGAGAGGAGTGACGTGCGCTCTCTTCGGTTCGTTGAAGACCAGTCTTGCTGCAGGATTCTGGATCAGTTGTAGAGGCTTGATAGTGCATGCTGGAAGGCCAGCCAAGAGAGCATTACAGTAGTCCAGTCTGGATAGAACAAGAGCTTGGATAAGAATTTGTGTGGAACGCTCCGATAGGAAGGGTCTAATCTTCCTGATGTTGTACAAGGCAAATCTGCAGGACCGGGCTGTTGTTGCAACGTGATCTGTGAAGCTTAAACAATCATCCATCACCACTCCAAGGTTCCTGGCTGTCCTGGAAGGAGTAATGGTTGATGACCCATGGCTGCGATGCGACCAGCAACTGTCGGATCATCTGGTTGGATGATCAAACCGCCACATGCTTGTTCATACAAAAATACAGTTTTCTTAGTCACGATACTGCAACTTGCTAATTCAACAACAGACAAACTCAAAAGTCCCATGATGTGCTAACATGCTCCTTTCATGGGGCTCTCTAGTTGGACCTGTCCTGACGCAGATTTACGGAAATAACGGACTCCAATAATCTACTAGTCATAATGATTTCAGAAGAATCCAGAGTAAATCAAGTATAACATTTTATTTGTCAAGTAAAAATGTATCATGCAAATTACATAGTTGGACAATTAGAAGCCAATTCAGAAATAATGAATGCATAACATCAATTGAAATGCACATGCACACAGTGGTGGATTAGTGTTTTTAAGACACTTGCCCATCACTGAATAGGCAGTCCTGATGGTCACTGGTGCAGAGTCCGTGGAAGGTTCGGACACAGGCTTTGGATGAGCTGGAGCACTCAAATGCTTTCTGAATGGGGCTGGATGATGGTTTATATTGTCCTCTTTAATTTCTTTAACAAAGAAATCAGAAACATTTAGCCAGAGGACATCATTAATGAAATCAACTAAGGGTATATAACAATGACCAGGAGAAAGGAACTGAAATAACTCGTCATCCAGTCCCATCCAAAAACATGCATTAGGCATTGACTCGCACCAACTAAACATGACGAACACCAGAAAAAGAAAGAGGAGCAACTAAGAGAATATATAGAGACTTAATGAAGTAACTCAACAATACCTGAACTGAGGACTATATCAATCTGTAACCAGAGAAACTAAACGGCGGGGAACAGAAGAGATCAGAACAAATTAACAAGCTAGAAGCAATGACAAACTAGAACATGACAAGGAAACTGAATCAAACAGAAATGAAAAACAATTAACATGACTAACAAACTCAGAATAAGACAACCCAATCTAAAATTGAAACTATTCATCATTTATAAATGTATATAAATGTTTACTATTAATTATTTAGTGGCTGCATTTTTGTGCATTGGACTTTTAGCTACTGTAACAATGCTTGTGTTATAGTTAAGTTTAGCTAAAGACATAACACAACACATAATTGTAATTTGGGTGCAAAACATGTTTTTATTTCCTCAACAATTGGTTTAACACACAAGGCTTAAGCCTAGTCCAAACTTGCCATTACACCAGTAATGTTTTTTTTCCTTTTTTCTTTATTCTAAATCACATTTATAAAAGCTACTTAAATGTCCTAATCAAACTAAGGTCTAAACCTGGCTTAATCTAAGCCCTGTCTGTGAAACCGGGCCTTAGTATACTATATCCTTAAACAGGATATTCCTTGAATAATACATCAACAAGAGAAAACAAAACAATTTTCAAGAAAACATTTGTTCATTTCTCAAAACAATGTAATATAAACAGTTTGAACCACGTTCCCTTAAAGTAATCAAATTGACTCCTATACCCTTAACCAACCCTTAAACCTACCCATACAGCCAAACCTGTCCCTAACCTTACCTGAATCACACCTCAATAGCAGCAAGAGTGTTTTGTAATAGAACATGAACACAATAAGTACATTGTACCTAACAATTACTATTATTATTATTTTGACATCAGAACATAGTTTACGACATCTAATATAAAGTAAGACCAGTCATTCTTATATTGTAAAATTTTCTGTTGAACATCTGGATCACTCATAGCTACCAAACACCTTTTTTTTTTTGCATTTGTAAATGTAAAAAAAAAAAAGTGCATTAGGTAATATATGAACTGAAGTTTAAAGGCATTTGTATATTTTCAAGAAGTGTATAATCATATGAATTGAAAGTTTAATAATATGTGTAAGCATTTTAATTTACATTAAATAATGATCTGTTAATCATTATGTAGTGTTTAATAAGTTCATTAATAAACATTAACAAGCATTTTATCTTTTACTATTTCAAGCTATGAGTATTAACTAATGATTAGTTAGGGGTGGCACATTGGTTCAGTGGTTATAGCAGTTGCCTCACAGTAGGAAGTTTCATGGTTCGAGTCCTAGCTGAGCCAGGAGTCCTTTCTGTGTGGAGTTTGCATGTTCTCCCCATGTCAGCATGGGTTTCCTCCACAGTTCAAAGACATGCAGGTTAGGTGAAACGGATAGTCAAAATTGCCTGTGTGTGTGTGAGAGCCCTGTGATGGACTGGCCATCTTTCCAGGGTGCTCCCTAGGAAACTGGGATAGGCTCCATCCCTATGACTTAGACGTAGTGGTGTCAAACTCAGTTCCTGGAGGGCCAAAGCCCTGCAGAGTTTAGCTTCAACACTAATTAAATCAGGGTTGGATCAGGGTTGGAACTAAACTCTGCAGGGCTGTGGCCCTCCAGGAACTGAGTTTGACACCTGTGACTTAGAAGGTCGTATAAGGAATAAAGAAAGAAGAATGATCCGTTAAGCATTATATAACAATTGTTAATTATTTATTAATGGAAGTTATTATAAAGTGTTACCAAATAAAGTCTCATTGTGAGATATAAAGTTGCAATTACGGAAAATGAAGCAGCAATTGTGAGATATACCCTTGTGGAAAGAAGTGTAGGCTACATTTTTGCATACTTATAAAAAGATAACTTATAAAAGTTGCTTTTTTTGACCTTTTATTAGTTTTTATTTCATTACTATAGGCCTAATATATTATCTGCAAGCAGTTTTTAAAAAATATACTTTTAAGATTCAAAGTGCAATACAAATTAGGTTTACCTCGCGTCCACATT
Organism: Anabarilius grahami; assembly: GCA_003731715.1. Classification (NCBI taxonomy): domain Eukaryota; kingdom Metazoa; phylum Chordata; class Actinopteri; order Cypriniformes; family Xenocyprididae; genus Anabarilius; species Anabarilius grahami. The sequence continues at coordinate 4,661,369 of RJVU01014363.1, forward strand.
AAATGCAATTAAGTACACTTCTTTTTCACAAATGCAATTAAGTACACTTTTTCACAAGAGTAGTCACACTAATCACACTAGTTATTAAGTCACAATTTTAGCAAACAAAGTTGCCATTATGAGATATATTCACTTTGTGAGATATGACACAGTGAGATGTAAAGTTGCGTTTTTACTCTAAGAATATACAATCCTCAGTAGCCTATTTTAAAGTTATTTAATTGGGTAAATGTCCAAGGTATAAAATATAACCTGTATCTTCAATAATTGACTGTATTTCTTCCCAAAATGAATTTATAAGCAGGCAAACCCCAGACAATACGCTAATGATCAGCCAATTATTATTGTTTCACATGATCTCCAACAATGTTCTTGACTTGTTATTTGTTTGGCTTTAACTGAATGATATAAAAAAGTCAATATTTTCCCCAACAGAATTCCTTAAAGCCCTGAGCTGTCAGGTGATATACTATGAATGGCATATGTTTAGATATGAATCGTTTGTATGCGTTGATGATGTTTATCTGAGAGAAATAGTCATTTATCCCTCTTTTGAATTCCGTATCATAGTAATGTGTAACTTGTAGGAATGTAAAAAGGCCAATTTTCTCACACACAGTTGAGCTTGCAAAGCTTTCAATTGCATTCGGGTGTGTGTGCACCATCTAGTGGACCGTTCTTTTTTAAGCTCAGATCACTCACACATGCACTATTGTGAATTGAACGCTTGAAAAGAATGGTCCAATAGGTAGTGTGCACACAACACTGTTCGCTAGCCAGAGTGGAACACGGACAAGGGAAGTATTCTTCCAGTTTCTCCAGACGGCATCTGTTCACTTGTTTTGTTTTTCAGACTTAGTTTATTATTATTATTATTATTTTACTGACTTGTAACCAGTGACAGACAGTACATCACGACAATCATTTAGGCCTTAATTAATCCACAGTCTTGCAGAACTTTAGAAACAGCAGGTATAAAATCTTTGGCATAGTCCCACAGATGATCATCTCTTATGAGGTTTGTGTTTGGGGGGTATTCAAAGTATTTTGAGTGGTACATGCGAGCGATGGAGTTGCTCACCCTTACTGTGGAGGGTCCAGGATTCACGGTTTCCAGCAGGCCATGTACAGTAGCCTTCAGAGCTAGCCGAGGACTTACTATAACCTTGTAATTGTTGAAACTATTGGGGATATTAGGTACTTTGTCTATGTAATTTAAAATGTTCGTCCCCGGTACATTTTTCCATTTGTCTTGCTCGTAATCCGTATGAGCTTTTGCAGTGAAAGGGAAAGCATTATTCTCAAACTCAAAGCCCACAGTAGTGCCGTACATCTTCTCAAGCTCAGGCAACAGCTCCGTCCAGGTTTTCACCTTGAGAGGCAGAATGAGCTCGTCTAAGTCATGTAGAGCCACATAGTGACTTTGGTACATGTAACGATAAATACAGTCATTAAGTGCAGGAATTTGCCCATAGTAATGCAGTTGACCTGAAGATAAATCTTTCCAGCCACTAGACACTTTGATGTGCTCTTTAATGGTCCATGGGATGATCTCTACAAAACCTCTTTTCACATAGTAGTCCAGAACCTTCTGTGTGTCTGAATCACAGTTGGTTTTATATATCGCCACCCTTTGAGCACCAAGCCGTCTGAACATCTCCATCGACTCGACTAAATTCAACACATTCTTGTAGTCATACATGACAGAGATGCAGATTGTAAATTCATATGGGAAGACTGCTGGAACGTCTCTGTTTCTAACAGGTAAGAAGGATGTTATGCTCTCCGAGATCTCATTGGCTGTTATTGCAACATGCGTTGGTATCAAACACGGGCTATTGATGTGACACGTGATGGTAGCAGTGCCGTACTCAAAACCAAAGTGGTCAGAATGAATTGTGTATTCCGCTGGTGAGGTCACATTCCTCCCTTCACAGCACATCACACAGCTGTATTCCACCTGCTCTACACGGCGAATGATGGCAATCGTCCTTATCTGTTTCTTTCTGAAGCGATAATCCATATAAGAGCCGATCACATATGTGTTAAGGTTCCCGACTTTAATCACAGGACCGTCCTTCACATGAACACCACACGCTTTTGGAGCCGGAGGACTGGTGGATGTGTGGTTGACGTGTGGTGTTTGGACGGATGGTAAATGTGTGCTTGGAGGAGGATTTGGCAGGTCAGTGACATTACTTTGGTAGTTTTGCATGATAGGTTTGGCATTATGTACTTTAAATTTGGCATTAGATGTTTTAAAGTAATCTTGCATATAAATTAAGATGATAAAGACAAACACAAATAAAATGGCACACAAATAAAAGATCTTCAGTGCACAGATCCTCTTGTTAAAAGCTTTTGCTTCTGATTCACTCTTCAGTCGGTTATATTTCACATCACATTTCCCTAGGGAAAAGAAAGAAAACACACATTTTATGGTTGTCTCTAATAAAGCTTTAATGAACAAATGTACTTGTGACTGGGATGTGAACTCTGGTCAGACTCAAAGAAACTCATTTTTGCAGCTTGTTTTACTTTTTTTTTTAAATCAGCTGAAGCAACACAATTGGTAAACATGTTCTCACAATTCAATTTCAATCCACTTTCATAAGTAACTTAGTCCATTTGTGTTGGTACTTCATGAATATTTTTTCTTGCATTAACTAAAACTGAGCAGTGAATTTGCATAGGATTGAACTGGGAGAGTAAATGTTGAAATTGGGTGTTCTATAGTACTAGAGTTTATGGTTGGGTTGTGGGATTATTAATAGATAATGTTTATGTTTGTTTGTTGCTTTGTGGAAAGTCAACATGAAACTGAAATGGAGAAGTCTTGTTTTTTTGTTTTTTGTTTTTTTTGTCTAATAGCAAACCACAACCATCCACTCCAATCAATTCCCAATGGAAAAAAATCTAACCCCACCCTGCATTTCTTCTTGTTTCAGAAGCTATTTCACTCAGATATACGTCACAATAGGAAATAAATTGTGCTTTAATTAACAATTGCTGTTCTATAATCAGTCATTTTTTCCCATGCTCATAGCATTTTGCATGTAAATATGTGATATGTTAGCACTGAAACCCTACACTTGAAGTCAGGGTGCGAATTATATTGTGACCTTCAGGGGGTTTATGATGGGAATAATGATTTACTAGTTAACATGTTAAAGCTAGGGTAGGCAATGTTTTTCATAAACACTTTCTGTTATACTGGTTGAAACTCCTGATGCATCCTGATAGCAATCAATAATAGAAGTGGTTTAAATATATATATAATTTTTTTTTTACATATATCTTCTGTGGAAGTCTCAGGACCAAAAAATGGTCCGAATACAATGATGTCCTACCTGCTTATGTATTTCCATACCTCCGCGCACCCTGCTCGCACAGACATCACGTCATAAGTGCGAACATGAGGCTATGTGGAGTTGTAACCAGACAACAAAAAAATAGTAGCCATTTTACAGTTTCTCCCGAACCAAAAAAAAAAGCTTATGATGATGCATTCACACCATAACTACTGTAATTAACAGATGGCAACTAGTGACATTCTACTCAGAGCTGTTCATGTCCTCAGACTCTGATTTTATCAACACTGTCAACAGTGAAAGAATCTGCAGCAGTCAGGTGGTACAAACCAGCGCTTTTTAAGTCGTTTACGCTCATTATTATTGTAATGTTATGTGCTTTGAGACATGAGGTAATTTAACACAGTGATTGTGACACTTTGCAGACTCTCATGTGTTTTGAGGAGGCGTGGCTTTGGAGAGTGCTCTGAAGGGAGGGTGGGATCTTATGCTTTCAAAGCTAGCTTGCTACTGCTAGCCTCTCCAAAATTGCCTACTCTACATTTTTTTTCTATTTGTTTTTTAAAATGTGGGTTATGGCACAGACTTTGTCACTAGGAAAACAAAGACACTAAAGTGTAATCTCTTTTGAAATTGATTCATTTATATTTATGTTTATTTAGTTAAGACCCCAATATACTACAAGCGAAATCGAAGAATGAACTGATGTGACATCATTTCGAACAAAATCAGGCCAAAACGAAGTTCGTTTTGTGCAAGTTCGAAACGGCTTGCCAAAGCAAACTTTCTGGAAAAATTTGCTTCAGCTGCAAAACACCTTCGTGCCACCATTGGTCTGTGGCGATAACGTAATAGGAGGTGTGCGCTGAGGCTCCGCCTTCATTCGCGTGGAAGTCTTCTCTGACTCATTTGATCTGTTGAGTTCGTTTAGGTAAGATCTCCGTGGGTAAAAACATGAACACACTGGATAGCCGCTTTATAGTACAAAATGAAGTTGTGCTTCTGATGAAATGAGGCACTGACACTGTTTTTCGTGTTTGATACAGTAAAGCTGCTTGCTTTTAAGCAATCTATTGAATAAACATCTATTCTATATGCTATATAAATAAACATGACGTGACTGGAGTGGTAATTTGCAGAGCTCGTGCTAACATACCCATGTTATGATCAGACGCTTTTCTTATGCTTTCTATAAAAATGCTTGCTGTTTTCTCATTTTTGTTGTGTTTATTTTGTTACTGAGAAGAAAGTGTACAGCACATATTTACATATTCATCTAACTGTCATTCTCAGCAGTGTGGGCGGCGTCAGATGTTTGTTTACAGTATATCGCAGCTCATGCATTTCGAACTTCGTATTACCCCTAAACGAAGAACGAAAAAGAACTTCGTTTGAAGTATATCGGGGCCTTTATGTGTAGGCCTATGTATAAATCACATCCCTTGTTTTTTTTTTTTTTGATATAACACAATCCCATATTTTATAGGGTGACATATCCATAGTAAATCTAAACAACTTAAACAAGCAGTTACTTCTACTGGTGATAACTATCACCCCCAAAAAATCAACAAATTCCCTACATATTAAATCCTGGAAAAACGTACCTATAGAATACATCTTGATAGAAACACTAGAACTACACCCCTCCTGGTCATCTCTCATTTCCTTCCAATAGTCATAAATCTGCTGAGCTTCTTTGTCTGAGAACAAGCACAACAGCACACATCCACCCACACCTATATAAGATTCAGGGGAGGGGATTAGGAAGAGGTAACAACATTGATTATAATTTTATCTAACTACAGTATATTTAACATATTGTTATATTTAACCTAGCTCTTGCCTCAGGTCCCTAGTGGGCCGTGACATCCCAGTCCTTATCTGGTGTGGTGGAGTTTAGTTAGGGTTGGAGGGGTGTGGTGTGGGGCTTGGGCCTTCCTGTCATCCTCCTGTGCTCTCTTGTCTGGGATTTTCTGCCTTGGCTGGTTTTGCTTTGCATGCCTCGCCTTTTTAATGCATCACACATTAGTTGCGATACATACACATTTGTTAAATGATTAAGAAAGTTCACATCCACAAAAAAATAAAATAAATAAATAATAGGGTAAGTGTGGCATGTGAACTTTTTTCCCCCAGACCTATTGCTAACTGCATTTCCATAGCGGTCCTTAGTACCATGAAGATAGTCCGGTGACGTAGGACTGCATGCGACTTTCCAGTTCGTGCTGGATTTTGTCCTCCGCATATAAGCTTAATAAAGCCTGAACCTCATCGTCAGTCCATTGGTCGTATTTTTTAAACTCCATTGTTGATTCGAATAGCAAACAACTCTTACTACACACACCGCAAGAGACTTTAAAAAACTCAACCAATCAGCATGTTCAGTGCCCAAGTCTCACCCCCGAAAGTTCTGGAACTTTCTGAGGGGGAATTTTTTACCCAGAACTTAATTTAGACCCAGGTTCCTGTGGTCGAAATACACAGAGTACCACCCCAAAGGGTTGCAGGCCACCGAAACGGGTTTGGCTACCCGCCTATATATGCGGGCAAACCCATTGTTGGCTTCAGAGTCTTTCGACTGAAGCAGCAAGCTCCGCAGCGTGGTAGCACAGCTAGCTATGCAACACTCGTTCCTGTTATCTTAGGCAACCAAGGTTACGTTAGTAACCCAGTACGTTCCCCATTGATTCTGTTCATTCGTATTGCTTCATAATTGACACAATGCAGACGCAATCCAATAGCGCCGTGCTACAATTGCAGAACTTTGATCGTTCTATGGCTCTGGACTAAGGCACTTAAGGATAAGGGCCCTGAAGACAGCAAGGCTAAGACAGGGTGAAGGTATTTGCCCAAGACTAAGGGGCTTGGACCACAAAGTAGGAGCCCTGAGGGATAACGCTCTGAGTGGGTTGAGCTCGCATAGAGGTCAAAGCCCAACTAAACAGACTGGACCCATGCTTGCAGCGCAGGGATGCCAAAGTTCTAAAATCTGGCGAAGGTGGACCAGCCGGCCACTGTACAGATGTTGCCAATGGAAACTCCGCTGGACCATGGCCACGAGAAGGCCATACCTCTCGTGGAGTGGGCTCTCACTCTGATGGGGCACTGAAGGCCCACAGACGCGTAAGTTAGTGCAATTATATACACTATCCAGTGGGATGATCTCTGCCATTTGGTGCAGCCTCCGAAGCACACGAAAAGCTGCTCTGACTGCCTGAACTGGGCAGAGTGCTCTATATACATCCTCAAGGCCCAAACTGGGCAGGGTAAATGCAACTCTCGCTCATCCTCTGAATGGAGTGGAGAACACCCTAGGTACATAACCATGTCTTGGTTTGAGGACAACTCTACAGTCATTTTGCCCAAACTCAAAGCAAGACGCGCTCGCCAAGAGAGCTTACAGGTCACCCACTCACTTGACTGATGCCAGGGCTAGCAGAAAGGCAGCCTTCAGCAAAAGGGGTCGTAACGCAGCCAATTAAAACAGCTCGAAGGGTGGGCCCCTGAGGGCCCTAAGGACCGTAGACAGATCCCATGTTGGAATAGTAAGGGGGTGAGGCTGGTTCAGCCTTCTGGCCCCCTTTAAGAAATTAATCACTAAGATAAGATATTCCAGATTGTGTGAACCAACTGGTGATGGAGCGTCCATTCCCCTGAGTAAACATTGCCCCAGGACAGCATGTCTGCCCCCTAGTTCAGTCAGCCCAGCATGTGCACCTCTCTGAGCGAGCGTAGGTTGTGCTGTGCCCATAAGAGGAGGCGATTCAGCAGTTTGTACAGAGGCCTTGTTGTCTGAGTGGACTAAGACATGGTGCCCCTTTAGGTCTGGTAGGAAGGTTTTGAGAGCCAGAAAAGCCTTCAGCATTTCTAGGCAGTTGATATGCCGCTGCCTCTCCGTGCTCAACCAGGAGCAGGAGGTTGGCCAGCCCTCGCACAGAGCTCCCCAACCCATGTTGGAGGCATTTGTCGAGACCACCTTCCTTCTGGAGACCAACCCCAGGTGTGTACTGCCCTGGTACAGACAAGGGTCCTTCCAATGGGCCAGGGCCATGACACAGGCCCTGTGTCAAGGGTCTACCTTGATACGGAGGTGTCCGATACACCAAGTGTGGGCTGGAACACAGGGTTTCAGCCCATACTGCAGGGGCCGCATGTGTAGCAGGCCCAGTGGAACTACTGATTATGTGGCTGCCGTTAGGCCCAGCATCCTCTGAAAGACTCTGAGGGTAAGTAAATCCCTGACTCTGAATGACACCGCAAGATGCTGAATTGCCAGAGCACTCTGTGGCGTGGGCCAGGCCCACATTTGGGCTGAATCAAGAACTGCTCCCAAGAAGGAGATCTGCTTGCTGGGAGACAGTGAGCTCTTGGCTAGATTGATCCTGAGCCCCAGGCAAATGACTGAGGAGCAGGGACCAGTGAGTGTTCAACACTGCCATGGTACTTTTCACCAGTAGCAAACAGTGAATTCTGAACCTTGCACCTTTCTTCAGACCTGGAGATGGAGGAACTGCTCTTTTTTTGGAAATGTGGGTACCGCTGCCTGTTGGGCCAGCGGCGGAACAGAAACAAACCCAATAAAAGGATTTACCACCCGGCCCTCCACCAGGGGTGGAAAGAGCAGCCCCACCCATCTCTGGGTCGCCCGTCTCAGGGGTGATTTTCTCACCAACCACTTAAACTGCTGCAGAGACGGGAGGTGTCATCTCCCCGCAACGGACACAGCAGAGCAGGCTGGGCCGGAGTTTTTTGCAGGGGACGACACCCTTGGCGACGAGCAGACTGAGGAACTCAATGGTTTGTCATGGGAAGCTCCCCGGTCTGCTACTAACTGAGGAGAACTGCTGGGCTCAGTCCTCGACAGTGTCACCGAAAAGGCCACCTCGTGAGATGGGAGCGTTGAGAAAGCATTTAGCTTGACAACCTCTCGCACCTCACAAGGTAAGCCAGGGGGCGCTTCTGGACCACTGAGGTGGACATCATCTGGCTGAGGGCCTGCGCCGTGACTTTGATCACGGTTAGTCAACAAGCGCAGCTCAACCCCGGCTCAGAACTACCCTCATGCATAAAGAGTTCCTTGGCCTCACATGCAGGGTGGGTGTGGTCTGTGTACAGCCATCCCATCCAAAAGGGCAGTGAGAGAGGAAAACTTCAGCAGATTTTGGCACTTTTGACGTTCCATATTTATGGCACCAAAAATAGCTCCATACTGCAAAGTATTCCATGCACATCCGGAACCCCCGGGAAAGCATGGCTGTAAACTCTGAATCTGAGTCAGCATAAGCACACACCATTACAGTGGGCAGCGTCACCCTCATTTCCAGAGCATAACAGCACTCTCTCCGATGCTGCAATCGACGTCTGACCCTCAGCTGGAGCTCTGAATGAAATGCTAGGTTCCCCTATGAAAAGGACCAGCCGTCCAATCCAGAAACTGCACAGCTTGCAATGCACTATAGAGGGAGGGGCCCTAGAGGGTTGGTTCCCCGAAGGAACCCCTCAACCTCATGTCACCCAAGCCATATCAGCAAAGTAGACCTCTTCTGGTGCACCAGAGAGGGTGCTACAATGGAGATTAGGCAAGGGAACCGTGCATCTAGAGCGCCGAGCGAGCGCTGGGTTGCCGTGACAACCCGCGCTGCAGCCCGGCAGCTCGACGGCACACGACACGCAGAGGAGCGAGAGTTTTGCTCTCGCTGATCTCCACGGTCTCCCAGAGTGTCGGGCAGACCCGCGGCTGTGCTTTTACACACAAGCGGCAGCTGGCCAACAACAGAGGGGACTCAAGCTTCCCGGAGAAAGAAGAGTCACGACCGGCGTGTCGATGTGATCATGTTCTCATATGAAAACTGTAATTTTGACCTTCAACCGTTTGGGCTCCATTGAAGTCCATTATATGGAGAAAAATCCTGGAATGTTTTCATCAAAAACCTTAATTTCTTTTCGACTGAAGAAAGAAAGACATGAACATCTTGGATGACACGGGGGTGTGCAAATTATCAGGAAATTTTTATTTGAAAGTGAACTAATCCTTTAATTAGTCACCCTCATGTTGTTCCACACTCGTAAGACTTTGTTCATCTTTGGAACACAAATTAAGATATTTTTGATCAAATCCGATGGCTCAGTGACGCCTCCACTAACAGATTAGTAACTTTCTCGGCATTTGAAAGAGTTAATTAAGACAAATTTAAAACATTTCATATGACTACAGTGGTTCAACCTTAATGTTATGAAGTGACGCTTGGAACGTGTATCACATGAACCATTAAAAATTTGCAACTTTTCAAAACACTTATGACATAACAAAGCCTCGTTTACTGAAATCACGTGACTTTGGCAGTTTGGTACATGCTCCGAACCACTGATTCGAAACAAAAGATTCATAAAGCATTGAAACTTCATGAAGCAGTGTTTTGAAATTGCCCTTCACTAGATATTGTTGAATAAAAAAGTTATTTTGTTTTTAGCGCACAAAAAGTATTCTCGTTGCTTCATAATATTAAGGTTGAACCTATGGTTGGACCTAACAATTACTAACAACAGGCAATATTATACAATGTTTTCTTTTGTAAAGTTTCTTTAGAAGACAAGAATGACCCTCTAGCAGGCCCAGTTCTACGGTGCTAAGCACCCTCAAACGCAAGCAAGATCACCCTCAGTTGATACTGTAATAATATATTGGCGAAACAGATTTGGAAAACGTTGCAGTGCATATAATTGTGTAAGAACGTCAAATGTATCTATTTACAATGTGTTTTTGCAGCGGTGAGCAATTTAGCCAATCAGAGACATAGTTGTTGACTTCTTGAACACAATGGCCAATCAGAGGTCTTTAGGTTGGTCCGAATCGACTCACCATCAACCCACTCATGCTGCTAAGAGGACCAACGGCCAGGAAGTGACATCTATAAATGCTGAATTCACTCTGCACAGGACAGACATATTAACAGTAACGCATTAAAGCAATGTAAAGGCAGACTAATTGATTAATAGAAAAATATTTGTAGCAAAAAATTTTTTAAATTCTAAATAATCTTAAATGTCTCACTGCACACTGCTATGATGGAGCCGTTGCTTAGCCTACATCTGCACTTTACTAGAGCACCCTCAGTGATTTCAGAAGCACCCTCAGTGATTTGATTCTGGAACCGGGCCTGCGCTCTACTGTTTAGAATCCACTGCAGTTTGTTACATGATCCATGTTTACAATACAGTAGGGGAGAGCGGGGTAAGTTGTCACACTTTTCACACTGTCTAACATTTACTGAGCACCATACATCACAATGGTATAAATGTCATACCAAATGAAAGAAGGAAGTCTTGGCCACATATGTTGTATTCATTAAATTTTCATATCTTATCTCATTACGGACTTGTAGACTGTTGAATAGAGAATGTACACTTGTGACAATTTGCCCCATCGGCGGGTAAGTTGTCACACTAGATTATATAACTCGCTTAACTTAACATGTTTAATCTCTGAACATAACTGACTTAACACGTTGAACCTCTTTTTTGAACATGTTCTATGTGTTTATTTGTACTGGGGCAAGTTGTCACATGTGACACTTGCCCCAAACTGACATGTGTGCTAATTTTGGCTAAATCTCAAGGTTCGCTCAACATAGCCTGTCAGCTAAAGTATCAAAAGACACGTTATTGTCTCCTCTATGTTGTGCAAAATAATACGTTTTAACATTTATACCTAACAAAGTTGTATTGCATAAAATTTAAAGTGCAAATTTTTTACTTTTTAAGCCAAAAAATAAGAACATTGTGCTAACCTCAGATTAGAGCGATCTTGCACATGTAAACAGGAAGTTGACTATAAAAGAAGAAGTCACACAAAGTGGCTATTTTATTTTTGAGATAGCGCTAGTTTTGGAGTTATGAAGAGTGTGACAACTTACCCACGTGACAACTTACCCCGCTCTCCCCTACAAAATTATTCCTTAAAAAGTGTTCCTTTTTTGTATAGATGGTAATGAAACTGAAAGCTAACACATGTGTAGGTGTTCAGCTATATTTAACTGTTTTGATAGTATTTCAATTTTTAGATTCTGAATATATTTCATTATGGTATTTCTGTAGGAATGCAGCAAATTGCTGCCTTATTCAGTGTTGTATTATGTTTGGTTTTGAACTTAAGTTTAACAGTTTTGAAAAGAGTATGTAAGTGTGTGCAGATTGGCCAGTAGGCATATAGAGTTTTGCTGGTGTTTGTGTCATTTGAAAGATGTCATCATTAAATGCATTTCGTGCCAAAGCAATGATAAATGATCCACAGTTTAGCCACATAGACTGAAGCTGTGATCACTGTGTGAAGAGTTTTGAAAAAGTGACCTAAGTTTTGAGAAATGGATCCAAACTGTAATTTATTTTTATTTGTTTGTTTTATTGATTCCCAGTTAATAATTTACACTTATTTCAGTTTATTACCAAGGCTATATTTCTATTTTTAGGTTTTTATGATATCTATATTTTATTCCATTTATTTGACTACCTGATTACCCCACCCCATACTGACCATATACTTGGGAAAGATAACAGCAGGCTGTCATTTATATTTTATAGCAGTCTGTGTAAGGCCTCTCCTTCCCCTTTAGACAAACAAGAACACTTGTAAGCTCGTATCTTCAGCACAACGATAATGACCACCACCACCACCAAAAAACAAAAAAACACAAGTCTCAGAAACTTGATGATATAACTAAAAAAATTAAGTAAGTTTCACACGCACACACACACACACACACACACACACCTGTTGTTGTTTTCAAATTTTATGGGGACTCTCCATAGACATAATGATTTTACTGTACAAACTGTATATTCTGTCCCCTAAACCTACCCATCACAGAAAACTTGCATTTTTACATTTTTAAAAAACATCACTTAGTATTATTTATAAGCTGTTTTCCTTTTAGGGACCNGGACCAAAAAAATGTCCCCACAAGGACAAGGATTTCAGATATTGCATCTTTGTATTGCCCCCTAACTTTATTTAAAGCATTTGTTAATCTATGTTAAGGTTAGTTAATAAAAATATAATTGATTGTTTTGTTTGTTCATGTTAGTCAACAGTCCATTATTAGTAAATGTTGAAATTATATTGACTAAGACTAATACATGCTGTAGAATTATTGTTAAATCATCTTAACCAACTGATGTTAACAAAGCAAACCTTATTGTAAAACCAACAAGACATTTTTTTTCAGTATCATGTTCAAATTCCTGCATGAAATATGTGTTTTAAAAAATACAGTCCCAGATACAGTCTATGATTCTTACAGTGTAGCAATATATTAATTTTTAAACTTTTAAAATGGCAAAATGTGTACTAAACCTTTTATTCAGCCTACTTCTTTTACTGAGATGTTTAATCTAATACATTGCACTACAAGAAAATGTCACTGAACTTTCACCCAGTTCAACCAAACTCAACGTTGTAAACCCCTTTGAATGATAAAACGGTAAGTGTGTGTTATCCGTGCCTGACATATACTTATATATACTTGTAAATAAAATATACTCAGGCTATATTAGGCCTATATTATGTGCGACACGCACGCACGTATCTAACGGTCCACCTCCCTGCGCCTCCTCCAATTCAGCGATCTCTTTTTAAAGAAACATTTAGAAACATTTTAGTTTTGTTACATGAGACTTTCACTGCCACCATAATGCCATAATGTTTTTTTTATATATATCCTGCCAGCCACTGACATTGATATTTATTCATGTTTTAAAACTGAAAACAGCTGAAAGTGAAAGTAAATTCGGAGGCTACTTGATGATATGCTATGTAGAATATAATAGCCTACAATGAGACATTAAAGGCTAAAAGGAAAATGTCAGACAAAATATAAGAAAAGTTTAGCATACCTTTCGAAAACATCGCGACAGAATTGATGAGCATTCATTAAAAATCACGTTCATAATCCTTTAAGCTCTTCAGATATGACTGGCTGAAACAGATGCAATTCACCAAACATGTCCGGTACGAGTTTACAAACGGTTTCATGTCCCATGATAAGTTTCCATTTTATTCTTCTTTAATTCTTGAAAATGTCTCTCCTGTGTGTCTGATGTTGTTTTGATCTGTTATAAGATGGGTTGCGCTGCGCAACATAAGACAGCATGACTTAACAACTATTTGTCAAAGAAGAAAAAAAAAAGAAAAAAGTACAATTCAGGACTATGCTACTTGTCCTCATCTAACCTATGCAAGAATTTATTGATTTGAACTGTAATTCATTGTTAAGTGTGTTATTTATTATTATTATTATTTTTTATGCGCCTATTATTGCGGAAAAAATAAATAGGCCTACTGACTAAGATTTACAATATACTTTTCAGAAAAGTGATCCTTATCCAGTGTGTTTTCATATTTGGGCTCAATCAATCAATCAATCAATCAATCAATAGCAGTAATTCACCCCAGGTGAAAAAGACGTAGTATTAAAAAAATATACTTCAAATGCAAGTAGTATGTTAATAATATATTTGTATTTCCAATATGCTTATTTGAAGAGCATTAAAAATATATTGAATTGCATTTTAATATATTTCTAAAAAAAATACATATAGTACTATGGTAATAAATATATGCTTAATTATACTTTTAAGAAATATGCTAAACACAATCTACTTTTAATATATTTCTAAACAGTAGCCTATACTAGAAGTACTTTGGTGAAACATATGCAGTATTTCACAGAAGAGCACACCCCTCACATTTTTGTTCGTATTTTATTATATCTTTTCATGTGACAACACTGAAGAAATGACACTTTGTTACAATGTAAAGTAGTGAGTGTACAGCTTGTATAACAGTGTAAATTTGCTGTCCCCTCAAAATAACTCAACACACAGCCATTAATGTCTAAACCGCTGGCCACAAAAGTGAGTACACCCCTAAGTGAAAATGTCCAAATTGGGCCCAAAGTGTCAATTTTTTGTGTGGCCTCCATTATTTTCCAGCACTGCCTTAACTCTCTTGGGCATGGAGTTCAGCAGAGCTTCACAGGTTGCCACTGGAGTCCTCTTCCACTCCTCCATGACGACATCACGGAGCTGGTGGATGTAAGAGACCTTGCGCTCCTCCACCTTCCGTTTGAGGATGCCCCACAGATGCTCAATAGGGTTTAGGTCTGGAGACATGCTTGGCCAGTCCATCACCTTTACCCTCAGCTTCTTTAGCAAGGCAGTCATCTTGGAGGTGTGTTTGAGGTCGTTATCATGTTGGAATACTGCCCTGCGGCCCAGTCTCAGAAGGGAGGGGATCATGCTCTGCTCATTCATGGTTCCCTCAATGAACTGTAGCTCTCCAGTGCCGGCAGCACTCATGCAGCCCAGACCATGACACTCCCACCACCATGCTTGACTGTAGAAAAGACACACTTGTTTTTGTACTCCTCACCTGGTTGCCGCCACACACGCTTGACACCATCTGAACCAAATAAGTTTATCTTGGTCTCATCAGACCAAAGGACATGGTTCCAGTAATCCATGTCCTCAGTCTGCTTGTCTTCAGCAAACTGTTTGCGGGCTTTCTTGTGCATCATCTTTAGAAGAGGCTTTCTTCTGGGACGACAGCCATGCAGACCAATTTGATGCAGTGTGCGGCGTATGGTCTGAGCACTGACAGGCTGACCCCCCACCCCTTCAACCTCTGCAGCAATGCTGGCAGCACTCATACGTCTATTTCCCAAACACAACCTCTGGATATGACGCTGAGCACATGCACTCAACTTCTTTGGTCGACCATGGCGAGGCCTGTTCTGAGTGGAACCTGCACTGTTAAACCGCTGTATGGTCTTGGCCACTGTGCTGCAGCTCAGTTTCAGGGTCTTGGCAATCTTCTTATAGCCTACGCCATCTTTATGTAGAGCAACAATTCTTTTTTTCAGATCCTCAGAGGGTTCTTTGCCATGAGGTGCCATGTTGAACTTCCAGTGACCAGTATGAGAGAGTGAGAGCGATAACACCAAATTTAACACACCTGCTCCACATTCACACCTGAGACCTTGTAACACTAACGAGTCACATGACACCGGGTAGAAAAAATGGCTAATTGGGCCCAATTTGGACTTTTTCACTTAGGGGTGTACTCACTTTTGTGGCCAGTGGTTTAGACATTAATGGCTGTGTGTTGAGTTATTTAGAGGGGACAGCAAATTTACACTGTTATACAAGCTGTACACTCACTACTTTACATTGTAGCAAAATGTCATTTCTTCAGTGTTGTCACATGAAAAAATACTGTATACTTAGTTACACTTTTAAAAATTATGCTAAATACAAGAATAATTTGGTGCATAATTCAAGCATAATTTGATAACTTTTAGTGAAGTTAGTGTATTTACAGAAAGTACTTGTTACTCTTTCTTAAAGTATATTTTATGTGTGCATAAAATATACTTTAAAAAAAAAAGCCCACCCAGTATATCTGCCGGCCCACCCTTCACTAGCTGCCAAGAACCGGGCCTGATTTGTAATTAACTTTTTGAAACGTGAACAGTTTTGGTGAATCATCTTTCATCGGACGGATATAAATCTCTGAGATTTAGTTAAAATATCTCAGTTTTTCCATCGTGTTCCTTTTAGAACCCTGTTATTTTGTGACTCCAGGTAAGATTTGTATTTATATAATGTTAGTTGTCTGTGCCAGTCATATTTTTGATACAAAATGTAACAGCGCATCTTTTTCAGTGCAGCTACATTCAATTTGACCAATCATACGCGAACAGATAAAGAGATGAAGATTATGTACAACATTTCATTTAACATTCTTTTTATTTGCAAATTTAAGTTGTGTATTTATTTCTGATTTCATTAACAATTTGGCTTCATTCATCAATGAGATCATTTATCTTTGAAAAAACATGTTATGAACATACAGTTACTTTGTTTGAGCGCACCAGCCAACTATGGTAGTGTTCATTGATTTGTGTTTATATTTGTTCAAGCTTGAGCATGTTTATTTTCTAATATACATTTCTAATTACAGATAAGTACAAAGATTAAATTGTAAAAATGATGCTTATAAGAGAGCATACATCTGAAACTGCTGAGGCTGTGAAGGGTTTCGATTATATTACCCACCAGGTACATTGTACTCGGCGTACTGTCATTCNAAATAAATCCAAAATTGGTTGAAAAAAATGGCTGGGTGAAAACAACCCAATCCCTGGTTTTGTCCATATTTAACCCAGCAGTTTTTAGAGTGCACCAGCCAACTATGGTAGTGTTCATTGATTTGTGTTTATATTTGTTCAAGCTTGAGCATGTTTATTTTCTAATATACATTTCTAATTACAGATAAGTACAAAGATTAAATTGTAAAAATGATGCTTATAAGAGAGCATACATCTGAAACTGCTGAGGCTGTGAAGGGTTTCGATTATATTACCCACCAGGTACATTGTACTCGGCGTACTGTCATTCTCAAAAGGAAAACAAATCATTAATCATTTGCCTGCCTTTTTTTGTTGTTTTTCAGATCAGCTGCTATAAAAGACAAACTGAAATCCGAGTGCAGAGACAAGCGAAGAGTATGTTTTAATGTCGGATCACCTCTGTTATAGAGATTTTTGAATCTGGTCTAATAGAGGGTGATTCGGTTAATCTTGGAAAGAAAATGTTAGCCCATTCCAGGGGTCTAATTTGTGCTTCCTTTGAGTAATTCATGAAAAAATGTTTTTTTTTTTTTTATTGTTTCTGTTTTTTGGTAAAGCTGCAGGGTACTTGTCCTAGTTGTCCTGGCATACAATATTTTGCACAACTTCTAATTTCTTTAAATCTTTGCAACAGAGGTGTAGAGAGTGCATGTTAGCATGACCACAATAGACACATTCATGGGTAATACCTTAGGTTAAAATAAACCACAATTATCTACATACCCTGTAATACTCACAGGTTGCTTTATTGCTATATATCAGTATCAGTGACTTTGTGATTGAACTTTGCTCACTGTAAGTGTTGTTGTTAGGCTTCTTCTAATCTTATGTTCAGTGTAAATCATAAAGTGCTGTATAGTGACGACAGAAAAGAAGATAAAAATGGACATTCTCATATGTCAAGCTTGATGAGGATATAGTCAAAAGGTAAACTGAGAAGTCAACAAAATTCTAATGAATATCAATGCAAATTATAATACATACTGTATATTTAATCATGGATGCAAAACTGTTATTCATTGGTTAATTTTATATAAATAAATGTTTCCCTCTCACAAATCCTGTGATAAAGCAGTTTTCAAATACTACAGTGTCTGAATTGCAAGCCCTCCGTTGCAGAAAATGCAAGTCGTGCTCAAAGAAGTGTCGCTCCTCTTGAAGATGAAGATGTGACATTTTAACTCTCGTTTCTTTGTTTGGTTCAGGCATTTGCTTGCTTACATTTGTTAAAAAAAAAAAAAAGCACTATTCACTTATGCACTTTTTTCAGTGACTTTTTTTTCTTCTTCAGAAAATTGCATTGTAATGCTTATTTATTCATTGATGTAAAATTCTGTACTTTTCAGTAATACAGGTATAAACTAGTAGTGTAATGCTAATGAATTTGTAATGATCTGAAATTGTATTGGAAATACATGAAGCACATTTAAACAATGCTTCAAATATACTCTAACTGTAATTCAAGAAGTATTAAAAGTACATTTGAAATGTATTTAAAGAATTGCACTAAATGTACTTAAAGTGGTTCCATTTTAACACAATTTCAATATATTTAATATATTGCAAATAGCTTAAAAATGAACTTAAGTACATTTTGAAACACACTTATACTTAAAGTTTTTTTCAAAATAAAACTTTTGATATGTACTTAGTATAGTATAATTTTAATATATTAAGTGTGTCTAAAAAAGCACAATTTAAATATATTCCCTTTTTACCTGGGCATTGGCTGTCGTGTCACAGAAATACTGTATGTAGGCTTACTCATTCAGTAATTCCCCTGCTTGTATCACCGTATGACAAACATATATTGTTTGTCAGATACAATTATATAAACTATATATAGTATACATTACTATATAAATTCCCAGTAAATATGCACAGTTATATATCCCGCAGTCAAGCATATTTTAA
This sequence comes from Anabarilius grahami, assembly GCA_003731715.1. NCBI lineage: Eukaryota > Metazoa > Chordata > Actinopteri > Cypriniformes > Xenocyprididae > Anabarilius > Anabarilius grahami. The sequence continues at coordinate 4,679,778 of RJVU01014363.1, forward strand.
CTGATCCTGACTGATTAAAATTATGAAACTAAGGCATTTATTTGGAAGACCACACTGTATACAATATGCACTAATCTCAGTCTTTGCATTAATCTATAGTAAGCAGAGTAACTGTGCAATAGCAATGTACTACTGTATATTTTACAGCTTTTAAGATGAAATATCATTAAGAGATTACAGAAGTGTGGCCGTTTATGATAGATATATCCAGACCAGAAACATATACGTGTCCAGGGTACAAGTGGTCCTGCTTCTCGTTATGATGATTTCAAATATGAAATTTAATCGTAAGCTTGGTGAACAGTTTTGGAGAATTAGATTTTTCCTCATTCAAAGAGGATTTACACTTGCATGAATAAAATAGCTGCCTGAGAGGCATTTCAAAGATGGTAGTCAAGTAAAATGACTTGCCTTTAAGGGATTTTGCGTTCCATCAGCATCTGTTGGGCCTCATTAAGCTGTGACAACTTGCCCCAACCTGAAAAAGAACACTCCAGCATACTTTTAAAAAGAGCAGTTATTACTGAAATATTATACTTTAAAATAATAATAATAATATTAATAATAAATTAACAATGTAATGTCTTAGGACACTTGATTGTATGTTACTTACATAAATATTGAATTTAAGAGTGCTTTTTTGACCCACTTAAGTAAGACTTAAGTATGTAACTTTATTATTTCTTTGAAATATCATTAAAGTGTACTGCTGAATGTACTGATAAGCATTTATGGCAAAGTAAAATATACTTTAATGTAATTTCTATTGAAACTTGTCATGTATTCAAATATATTTATAGTCACACATTTGTAATGATGATGTTGCAATTCAGTACATTTAAAATATATTAACATTAATTGTATTATCGAATTACAGTTCAAATTAAAGCTGCGAGCAGCGGTGAAAGGGCCCTTGCACCCGGTGGCTTTAGGGAAACAGAGCACGGTGGGCAATATGCATTTAAGTATACAAATATAGGAGGACTACGTCACTCATTTGTATTTGCCACACTTCCTGCTACCAGCTGGTGGTGCTATGACTATAACTAAATTTTATAATATAGATGTCTACAGGCCATTTTGAAGCAGATTGGACACTGTACAGTTGTTGCCCGAGTTACAACAACTTTCTGTTTCATGGCGAAACAACAAATTTTGTCAGGTAGCCATGGACATACCTTTCAGCGGAAACTCTAGATCTTTGCAATTTAGCGTTGTAAAGGCCTTTAGATTAGACTGACCAAATATGATGTTAATCTGATTAAAGCTCTAGAAGGAGTTCGTTAAAGTGCAACGCCTGGAAAAGGCAAAAACTGCTAAAAATTTGCAGAGAAAATTCAAAATATCAGATTTTGCACCCTGGGACTTTTTTGTAGGTATTGGGCTGTTAAATGTGTCTACCGAATTTCACATTGTAATGTAGCGCGAAGGGCGCTTAATTGAAATTTTGTAGGTGGTGCTATCGAGCCATTTTGCCACACCTAATTCTGAAACTCATATCAGACGTACATTTTCACTACTTCTGATGTGTGTGCAAAGTTTCGTGAGTTTTTGTGCATGTTTAGGTCCTCAAAAATGCAATTCATTTCGGAGAAGAATAATTGACCGAGCAATTACAATAGGGTCCTCACACCATCGGTGCTCAGGCCCTAATTATAATCAAGTACTTTACATGTGCTTTGGTATGTTAGTCAACACATCGGAATAAGTGTACTTCTTTAAGCGTGATAAAAGATTATTAAAACATAATGATTAAAAAAGCACTTTAAAGTAAATATTTGACATGATTACTGTCACACGTGGTTGAAAACCACCAGGGTCGGGGCCAGGGCGGTGCCGGCAGTTCAGGGGGGCATGTCAGCGGGCTCTTGGGCTAGAGCATTCGGTTGTTAAGTCTGACGTCACGCTGCAGCGCTTCCGGGTCCAAACGCTCATACCACAAGAAAACAACAAATGGTGCTAATATATACACACACAATGTATTGTAATTCTTCCAAAAATATATAATTATAACCTTTATCTCCATACCAAAATCCCAGATGGCGTTTATCTTTTATAAAACGTTAAAATATTACTGTCTGTGACGCTGTGAGCATGGAGACTGTTGTGTAGACTAAGTATTTTAAATGTTTAACTAATGTTAAATGTTTAATAAGAAAAAATAGCGCTCATAAATGGCCGTGGAGATGCCATTCTCAAGTGAAACGAGTTGAGGCTTGGACCCAGTAACGGCATTCCTTATGTCACAACTTAACAAGCGGATACTCTTGAATGGGCTTTTGGGCTGGAATCCTCTCTGGACTCTGGACGGGGACAGGAGCCTTCACTGGACGATAGTCAGGGGCTGGGGCCTTCACTGGAGCGGACTCAGGGGCTGGAGCCATTTCTGGGCTCAAAGACATCCCCTCATACTCCACCAATACTACTAGGGACACAGGTGTGGCGGCCATGATGGGACAAGACTCTGGAATGGCGGCCATGACGGGACGAGACTCTGGAATGGCGGCCATGACGGGACGATACTCTGGAATGGTGGCCATGACAGGACGAGACTCCGAAAATTCTCTCTCAGGAACAGACTCAGTAAATTCTCTCTCAGGAACGGACTCATAGATTTTACACACTACTGTGATGGTGAAATTGTAGCCTCTCTCTATCAGGATTTAAAGAGAAATTATAGAGAAAAATATTTTACATTGAATACTATTAAGCACACTTTTTTTTGCAATTGTGTGAACAGTGAAATCTTTCAGATAAAAATCACCCTTCGTTATAAAGTTGACTCCTGTCAGGAGTTGGTTGTGGGAAACACACGCAGACGAGCTTCAATATCAAGGTCTTTAATGACAAAACGCAAGAGATCAATATACATAGCACAACATAGACGGGAACCGATAAAGACTGAGGGAGAACACAGGGAATACATACAAGGCAAACAAAGGGAGAAACTAACTAGAAACACCTGAAACGAGGACACTAATCAAATCAGAAACCACAGTAACAAACAAGAGGCGGGAAACTAACGAAGGGGAACATGTGACAAATGAAAAACAAACACTAGAGATGAACTACACAGAACACGTGACAACTCCAGTCAAAATGCATGTCAGTGGGGTTTTGCTTACTTGCAATGCAACAGTAAGTATATGATGGTATTGTAATTTTAATTAGCAAAAAAAGTTATAAACTAGGTTTTAAGGTTTTAAACTACTTTGAAACAAACATAAAAAACAACTGAAAGGCAAATCAAACATTTGTTGAACCTTATAGTTACAGAGACACAGCCCTTGAAACTAGCCCTAGTACTCCCCATATACTGTCATTGGGCAGAAATAACAATATCAATGTGTGAGAACTTTAGAGGGCGTGTGATGGCCTATATTAGTCACCCATAACAACATCTCACTTCCTCGAATAATGGGAGTGTACCTGTTGTGTTGTTGCTATTGTTCATATTCACATCTCTGCATTACATGATGCTTAAAATAATGTTTACCATGTCTGGTTATACTCTATGTGCAATTTGTATAGTTTAATGATAGTTGGTCGCATATGGGACATCTGTTATTTGAACTCTACGCTCTGTTCATTCTCACAGGAACTTCTGTTAAGAGGAAATGAGTGGATTGTGTGTGTGTGTGTGTGTGTGTGATGCTGCTGCTTGAGACTTTTTCCACACCACAAATAGAAGGCATAAAAAAATGTGTTTCATAAAGATCTATCAGTCCCAAAGTTTGTTTATAATGTTTGTTACAGCATTCTACAGGCAGATGGCGCTGTCTCCATTTATTTTACACCTGATATCTAATGACGACACCTGGCGGGCTTTTTTATGTAACAGATGCATAAAGACTCTTAAGGTTAGAGTCTTCATGCAGTTTTTTCTTTCATAAATTGTACATGAAATAAATGGATTTTCTCAGGAGTTTTGAATGCAAGGCTAGTTTGCATATTACCGTGAGTATTATAGAAGTAATTTTAATAATAAATAAATGTGGATTTACATTTTTTTTATTGCTTTGGTGCAATTTTACATTTCCTGAATTATATACAGTACAGTCCAAAAGTTTGGAACCACTAAGATTTTTTATGTTTGTAAAAGAAGTTTCGTCTGCTCACCAAGGCTACATTTATTTAATTAAAAATACAGTAAAAACAGTAATATTGTGAAATATTATTACAATTTAAAATAACTGTTTTCTATTTGAATATATTTCACAAAGTAATTTATTCCTGTGATCTAAGCTGAATTTTCAGCATCATTACTCCAGTCTTCAGTGTCACATGATCCTTCAGAAATCATTCTAATATGCTGATCTGCTGCTCAATAAACATTTAATGTGTACAATTGTACAAAATATTTGAGTACAATATTTTTTTCGGGATTATTTGATGAATAGAAAGTTCAAAAGAACAGTGTTTATCTGAAATCTAATCTTTTGTAACATTATAAATGTCTTTACTGCCACTTTTGATTGATTTAATGCATCCTTGCTGAATAAAAGTATTCATTTCTTTAATTTCTTTTCAAAAAAAAAAAAAAAAAAATTCTTACTGACCCCAAACTTTTGAACGGTAGTGTATAATGCTACAGAAGCTTTGTGTTTCAGATAAATGCTGTTTTTTTTTTACTTTCTATTCATCAAAGAATCCTGAAAAAAAAAGTACACAACTGTTTTCAACATTGAAAATAATCATAAATGTTTATTGAGCAGCAAATCAGCATATTAGAATGATTTCTGAAGGATCATGTGACACTGAAGACTGGAGTAATGATGCTGAAAATTCAACTTTACCGTCACAGGAATAAATTACTTTATCAAATATATTTAAATAGTACACAGTAATTTTAAATTGTAATAATATTTCACAATATTACTGTTTTTTACTGTATTTTTAATTAAATAAATGTAGCCCTGGTGAGCAGACGAAACTTCTTTTAAAAACATTAAAAATCTTAGTGGTTCCAAACTTTTGGACTGTACTGTAGAAATATGGAAATGTAGTATTTTCTGAATTATATAGTCATAAAAAGAGATATCCAAAATCTCCACCGTAAAATCTCTAATATATATATATATATATTTTATTAAATTGCATATTGCATACATGGTTGGCATATTAATGTCAAACTAGTATGATTAAATTGATTAAATTGACTTTACATACAAAACAAAACAAAAAAACTTCTATTCCACTGGGGCATCTGTTGCAATGGCTTGGCCTTCATTATCACTTTTATACAGACGATACTCAAATTTTTATACACTCAACCTGGTGAAAATCTGGATGTTTTCTTTCTTTCTGATTGTGTTTCTGAAATCAAGATATGAATGAAAAACAATTTTCTCTGTTTTAATAGTAGTAAAACTGAAGTTATGTTCCCCCTACCAACTTTCCAAAGCCGGTTCACTGACACTGTCTGTTGATGGTACTGTTTTGGAGATTCAAAGAAAATTGAGGAACCTTGGTGTAATCTTTGATGCCAGTCTTAAATTTGATCCTTACATAGAGAGCACTGTTAAAACATCTTTTTTTATCTGATGATGAGTGGGATGAGATGCAGGTGTGTGATCTGAACTCCGTTGAGGGTGTATGCTGTGATTGGCTGGGGTGAGAGCCTGGCAGATCTGTGACAGTTAATCATGTCTAACGGACTCTGGGCTGAGCTCAGGCTCTGAAGCCAACATAGGACTGTGCTCAGGGGTTGGACATGCAGGGGACCGTTTCTTCTTCCTCGGCCTCCTCCTTTGAGCTGGGGTTAACGCAGATCTTTGACTGAGCTCAGAGGCTTGAACAGACTCTGGACTGGACTCATGAACTGGAGCAGACTCTGGACGCGAGGACTGAGGAATGGAGAACTCCCTTAAGGCGGGTGCACGCTGTGCGATTTTGGCCACGATTTGGTTGTCTGAGACAAATTTTGAGAATACTAAAATAATCCTATAATCCTTGGCTAAAATCTGTAGTCTTTGATCGCTAGTTTGACATGTTCACAGACAGCCAATTAATGACCGTTGCCATCAAATTTTACCTCTGACGAAATTTCAGAAGGTTTGGCACACAGTCCTGCAGTGTGACTTCTCCTACAACGAATGTCAAATTGTCTTTGTTTTTCAAGACAAGCCGTTATCAAAATTAACTAGAGATGTCTTTGTTAGCCACCATTTCACTCCCGCGTGTAATGCAGCTCACAGTCACTGAACGTGTACGTATGTTGATGATGTAATACTCTGGACAAGTTGTCATGAGCGCATCTGTTTTTAACGTGTCTTGACTGTCATACAGTCTGACATAAATGACTGCTGACATGAGGATCATGACTGTACAGTCTGACAAGCAACAATCGTAAAGGACTATTATAAATCGCACAGTGTGCACACGGCTTTAGAGCCGCTCCAACAGAAATGATGGAGGGGTCCGCTAACTTTGCCATTATTTCTGCACTGTTGGACACAGCCTTTTGGGCCCGGGGAAAGGCTGAAGATGTTGAATAGGGAGTCCTGATGGTCACTGGTGCAGAGTCTGTGGAAGGTTCGGGCACAGGATTGGGATGAGTGTATGTAAAGCTATGTAAAGTTCACTCACAAAGGCAAGAGTCCATGGAAGGTAATCTTTAATCCACAAACCGAGATGCTAATAATCACAGGAGAACGCAATAGCACACCAACTAAACACGACTAACACCAGACAAAGAAAGAAGACCCCTCCACTCATCTCAGCCCGGGAGATCTCAGGAAGTGGTGTGTGGAAGTGTCCATTAGTGATGGATAACCAAACTTTCTGAAGCTTTCGAGGCTTCATCAAATGTGCCAAAATGGTTCATAACTCTAAGCTTTTAACACAATGCGCATTAGCGATATCTGGTGCTCAGACTTGTTTTCTCCACCATATCTAACAAATCATCGAGGAGCTGATACGGTGAAGCACGTGACCAAACAAAGCTTCGGAAGTCTGTGACATATGAGTTGAATCAATCTAATCTCATCTAATGTCATCTAATTCATTCGTACCAGTGAGATCACAACTCTTGACATGTAGCCTGGTCAACGGATTCACATATTGATCAAAACATAACATACAAGAATGTGATCATAATTAATAATTGATAGGAGCAGTCGAAAAAATATTTTTGGTGAGCAGTTTAACCCTTATTTTCTGTTCAAAAACATGATTAAATGCATTTCCCTTTTATGCATCAGGTAGGGTCATGAAGTGACATTTTTTTCCCCAAACCATGCCCCGACCTTCCGATACTGCATGACGTTCGGAGCTTCAAACGTCATAAGTCAGATGGTATTGTTATTTCTATACAAGCATCATACAATAGTGCTTTGAAAACTGTGTCAGAGCATCGGAGCCCCATCAATACTGTCCATACTGCAATGAATCCTATTTCTGTTGTTAAAGCAAAAACACCATGTTTTGAGCAGTGAGTGATTCTGACTGATAATAAACACCTCTGATGTCCACCGTTCAGGATCGACAAATGTCCGCGATCAGCCACCGCTGCAAATGTACCGTAAAGGAAACACCCACCGTTCATAAGCGGCTGAAGGACGTCGCCCCATGGCCTTCAATGTAGAGACAGGAAGGGAGGAAGCTGCAGTTGTAGCAGCCCCTATATACAGAGAATGAGATGTATGACAATCGTTTTGTTTTTTTGTATTTTCGAGTGGGTTTGTTTATGTGGGAAGGGGAGGGTAAAAGTATATCCATTTATGACTGGCAGAGTGAAACAGCAGAAGTGCACGTCGCATTCACGTTTGTTGTTTTACATCTAGAACATGTGTGTTGAAATTTTGTGATACTCGCACTGACAAATAGTATTTTGCAGTGTGTTTTTGTTTTATATATATATATATATATATATANNNATACTGCTGTTTATTGTGTTGCTGCCTAGCCAGAGTTTTAATCAATTAATGTGTTAATATAATAATATTCTTTTGTCAATTTTTCTGTTGTGGTTGCTCAAAACCCTTACTATCCCGGACCTGACCAGGTTAAACAAAGGTGGTGGCAGCAGAGTGGTTCAATTGGTATAGACCACGTGACCCAGTGTTAAAAATTGGGAAAGAACGAAACAATCATTGCACTGGTGGCAGAGGTGGGATTTTTCTTTTCTTTTTTTTATTATTGATGAATCATCACCAGTATCTAATAATACAATTCAAATGACAATGTCTTCTCAAACTGGCCAGTTTCAGCGCCCTGTTTTTATGCCAGAAACTTTTACAGGTGCAGACTGGGAATGGGCAGATTGGTCTGAACAGTTTGAGATGACAGCTGAAATGAATAGTTGGGATGAAACATTAAAACTGAAGTTTATGTCCTTATTGTTATCAGGCAATGCAAGAGCTATATATAGTTGACTGACCCCAAATGATAAAGCTAATTGTCAAAGTTTAAAAGCTGCTGTGACCAAATGTTTACAACCTTGTGACAGTGATGAATGGAATTGTGTAAACATTACATCACGAAAGCGTTTCCCTAGTGAAACAGCCAGAGAACTTGGCAAAGCTTTGAGGCGTTTAGTTGGTAAAGCATATCCTTGAGGAGGCTATTAATGTAGCTGCTGAACTTGAGCTTATAAGATAGTTCTTCCCATGTAGATGCTAGAGTCTGGGGTTTGATTGCTGGCTCTTCCCCTGACCCCCAATTTCACACCTTATTGGAGGTTGTAGTGGGTTAAAGGCAGGGGGAAGAACTTGAGTAGGGCAGGGGCAAATATAGATAAAACTGCCGAAAGGGTGTGTTGGGAATGTGGCTGTAATAGACAGGAGAGACTTTCCATATGTACATGGAAACTAGAGTGAAGAGGGTAAAGGCTCCTTGTTGATACAGGTGCACAGGTTTCCATTGTATCTCAGAATTTTTGGCGGGAAGCCACGGTGGGTGGTTCTGAGTTATTAGACTATGAGGGTTGATGGAAATTTTATGAGAGGTGGCAGGCGACAATGCCAGTTTGATAACATTGTCTTGATTGTACATTTTCTAGTGGCCAATATTATGACAATATTATGTGTGTAAGGTTGATAATGGGATATTGCCAGTGAGAGTCATTAATGTAGCAGATGATCCACTCATACTGAAACAAGGTATGGCTTTGGGAACCTTGGTTACAGATGTGGAAGTGGAAGGTGTAGAGATGCTACACCATGGTAAACATGCCCCCGTCCCAACTATTTTGAGACCTGTAGCAGGCATCACATTTGAAATGAGCTAATTTAGTGGATAAAAGTGTAAAATTTCTCCCTTTAAACATGTGTTATGTTATCTATGTTCTATTGTGAATAAAATATTGGCCAATGTGATTTGAAAGTCATTTAGCTTTCATTTTATTCAAATTTTAAAAACGTCCCAACATTTCCGGAATTTGGGTTGTGTGTGTATATATATATATATATATATATATATATATACACATACAACAGTTCTTTCCGGTTCTCGAATCTGATTGGCTGAGAGCCGTGCAATATTCTCCCAGTATCAGCACTGGTACCGTTTCACCATTAGTATCACTCAGCTTGCAGGACTGTCATGGCGGTTGAGCAAATGTACCATCATTTTCATAAATACTACTGTTGTTATGTCACGAAATGTAGTTTAAAGAGTTTTTTAGGTGAGAATGTAATTATTTAGACAAGAAATAATTGTAATTATTTAGAAAGTTACATTATTACACCATTAGATGGCGGCAAAGACTCTCTTTATGAGTGAGTCGGAACAAGGAAGTTGTTTTAGCGCTGTGGGACTTTTAAAAGGACAAAGTCAAAGATGTCGCTTTCCTCTGCGAACATTCAAACTGATTTCTTTATAATTAATATAATATGGACATCAACCTAAAGAATAAATGCTATATCAGATGCAGGTTATACAATTGTTTAGTCAATCTCTCCCTCATAATACCATAATCACCTACTCTACTCCACATAATACAATAAGCTTCAATGAAGCGATTCAACGTTCCTCCATTACTAGTTCTAAAGTGACGTTTTAGAATTAGTAATGTAGGCCTGGGCTCAACTGTTAAACTGTCAACTTGAATCCATGGCGGAAGGACGTAGTTCTGCACAATAGAGGGTTATTAAAGATACTCCGTTGTTGTTTCTTATTTATTTACACACTCGTGCCATCAAACTGTTGTATAAACGCAATATCACACTCGTAGCAGTGCGATATGGCTGTATATCAGCACGTTGTAATCACCTACGGCACTCAGCCTTATTTCTTTCTTTTTTTTCTCCCCCACGGTGTAATAAAAAGTATTTTTAAAAACTCTATACAGCTTTTGCAGCTGTGTTGGTGCTAAATAAAAATGACTGGAACAATGCACCAAAGCAAATTTCATTTGACTGGTTGAAATGATGCCATACTAGAGAAAGACTTTTAGTTATGTCTGTAGCAGAATTCTTCCACTAACATTTAAAAATATGTTCTTTTTCATACAACATATCAAACTATCAGGCTCATGTGTTTATATTTTTATTTAAAATGTACATCATTTACATGGATCAGTGAATCAATATGACATGATTAAGCGGTTCAATCCACGTCTTCTGAAGACTTCTTTATATGATGAAACGATTTAATTTAAGCTGTTAGTCACATATAAACATCGATCGACACACAAAACAAAAACACCAACATAAATCTTCCTGGCCTAGTCCACTCTCGTCTTGCACTTCCATAGGACTCGAGACCGGTATGTTCCGTGGGACTCACGCCACCGGCCTCATTCTGTTCCCACGGCTCTCGGCCCCGCCCTGCTTGCCACAACCACCAAACATAGAAATTGAAATTGTATCTTGTCAAGTTGCTTAAAGTTATTAAAAATGCCTGAAAAAAGACATAATTATGGATTTGTAAGCCTGTGCATAATAAATGTTAATGCAGAAGATTAATACATGCAATGTGATTGTTTGTGATGTGGATTAATATGAAGGGCTGACTTATAGTTGCTTTGGTAGATCAGAACCAGATTACATCTGTAGATTCTGCACTGTAGTGAATTATTCCATATTGAGAGACAGTTGGTGTGTTCATAGATCATCTAAGCACTGTGCAATAGCTACTTGTGACTGCCTTTATGTAACATGCAATATGTGACTGTCATTTATTCAGACTAGGCCACCGGAGTAGATTTAAACCTGCCAATAGAAGAGGAGGAGGAAGAGAGAGAGTTAGATGCACTCATTTAACACACGCTCACACAAATTGTTAAATCTTACAGAGTTGCATATTTGTGAAATTTTAAAGCACTATTATTGTTCAAACTTCATGCCTATTATATGTGCACATTTGAATGATACACAATGCACAAATACACAAATGATAATTGATCCATAGTGCATGTAATAGAAATACAACTCTAAAGAATTAAAACAATATTCAAATTATCAAGTACATAAAATGATGCAAAATTAATAATAATTTATCATTTAGAATTGCAAAGAGAAATTTACAGTAATTTTAACTTCAAAAGGAAATAGGAAGTTAACAGGAAATGTATTTAATGAAGTCAGAAAATGAAAGGGACAAAGACATTTGCAAGACAATCAGCACATCAGCTGTACAGTGCAGTATTTATGAACAAAAAGCTTTACCTTTTTAACTTGACCTTGGCCTTCATCAGATTGAGATTATATTTCTCAACTGGCATACATTTTAAATTTCTCACATTTTTGTAATTATAATAAACTGTTAAGGCCTTAACAAACCAGAAAAATTCAGTGCCTGGTCAACGTTTGGGATCAGTTCTTGCTCAAAGCCCCAGACTCTTTTGTCTACAAACAGTTGGTTTTTGGTAAGATGTTCCTGCAGTGGGACTCTCACATGTACAATCCTACACACATCAAATGGTACATGGTAAGAACCACCGAAGTCTTCCAAAGTGGAATGTACTGAGGTTTGCTGCACCTTCCTTGGATTGACAATCATCTTGGTGGGATTGTAAACGTTCTTTCGATCAGGTTCTCGGTAAATGTGCTCCATGATATTGACACCAGGAATATTATGCCATTCTGCTCTTTTGAACTTCCCACTGTCCTCAAACTGTGTTTTGGGGAATATGTGGTTCTCTATGAGGAACACCCCTACACCGGGATGAGCAGACTGGAGATCCTTCATAAGAGATGGTAAATTGGTGTGTTTGTACGGCATGATGATCTCATCAATGTCATTCAGGAGAACGTACCTGGATTGATACATGTGTCTGTAAATGCACTCGTTGAGTGTTACTAACTGACCGTAATAATGGAGATCGCCCTTGAATTCCTGGAAGTTCCAGCCCGGGGACGGGTTCAGAAACTTGTCGATAGGCCATGAAACAATCTCCAGTATCCCTTCTGTTTCATAATGTTTTAAAAGCTTGTCCAGGTCTGGTCCACAACTAGTGTTATAGATGACAACGTGCTGTACACCCAGAAGCTTGTACATCTCCATAGTTTGAGCAAACTGCAGTACATTGTTGTAGTCGCCAAAGACGTTGGAGATGCAAATGGTGAAGTTAAACTTGAAAGTATTTGTTCTGGCACGATTTTTTATTGGCAGATAGTCCATATTATTATTATTGTTGTCTGGATATTTAGTAGATATGAGGACATGTGTTGCATTTTGCGTGTGCTTGCCTTTACAAATCACATCTGAGACATGAAATGGGAAGCCAAAATGGTCGCTGTGTATCTGGACATCTGCCTGAACAGTTCTGCATTCATATTCAGTAATCATCTTGGTGGGACTGCAGTAAACACAGTAAAGTTGCTGAAGACTGTTTCTGTTGATTATGCTGATGACTCGAATGACCCCGTCCAGTCTGTGGTCAATAAACGCAGACACCATGAAATGCTCCGAGTCTTTGATGGGCGTTATTGAACTTAAATCCTCTTGGATTTTTGGCCTATTATAGAATGGAGCCATATATTGGTAAAGATGATAATTGCTTGTGTATGCTAAAATAAGTGTGAAAATAAAAATGATAGTACATGATAAAACAAGAAGCATTTTAAATGTGCATTTATCCATCTGCCCTTTAGTTCCTGTAGAGTAAAGAAAAGATGAATGTCAGAAACTGTTGTTCCATCTGTGAAATCTCACAAAAGTCAAAACATTCAAACTTGAGGCTTTTTAAACTTTCTTTCAAAACCAGGCTTTGTAAAGTCAATATTCAAAGTTGCCTTTATAGTTTTGCTTTTCTAGTTAAAATTACAGTTTTATGGATTTCTTTGAATTACAAATAATTTAAATTATATTTATTTTAGTGCTGTCAATCGATTAAAAAAACTAAATCACACATTTGTTTCTGTAATTAACTGTGATTAAAAACATTGAAGATTTTAATATTTTTATATTGTAATAACTACACAGTTACTCTCCAAATTAATGTGGAAACAACTTAAAGACAGTATATTTTAAATATATTTGTTTAATAGCATCTTTTTATGAATGAAGGCATCACTGATACTAATACTGGTACTGATGTCTCTGTGACATTGATTTATTTAAAAATGTATTATAGACAGTCAACATTACAGTATCAGTACAGTATCAATTTCAACATGTATTAGGCTTTAAAAAACAACTTTTAATTTAAGAGAACTTAAAACAAACTTCACATTAACCCAATATAATAAATGTCATATTTACCTTTGGCCTTTCTGTCTAACAGGTAGGAAATAGAGGGAGAGACTACGGTTACGCCCACTGAGGGGCAAAAAGACTGAGCTGCAGCATTGGTTTTCAGCGTGAATGCGAAAAACACACAAAACACATCTAAAATGGGAAGAGGCGGGAAAAATAGATTTGACAAGAAATCTGAGGTATATTTTTACAAACTGCCGAAAACCACAGAAAAGAGAAGCTAGTGGATTTCTGCAATTCACAGAAACAACTGGACTCCAGCCAGCGAAACGTGGATTTGCAGTTATCATTTTGTCAATATGTTGAATATGTATATATTGCAATGACAACACATAAAATATATATGTTCCATCTTATATTTTCCATAATTGTATGTTTTTAAATAAATATATTGTATTTATTGAAGGGGTGGATTCTGGAATCCACTACCGGTTCAATATATATCTTCTAAGTTATTAATCAACATTTATCTTTCTGTTAAATTATTTGAATGACTTCTTCAATGTATGTTAAAGCATTTATTTTCCTTTTCAATCACTAGAAAATAATTCTGAATATTGTCTGTACCTCTCACTGAGAGAAAAGAACATGTTATCAGTATGTTTTCCGAAAGTTTCCTGCTCAGAGCAGAGCTCAGATCAACTTCAGCCTTGAAGAAGCTGTGAAACATTGTGTATCTGTGTGTGTGCGCTAAATGTTCTGTGCAGGTCCTTTGTACTGGTGGAAAACTGGCACTCTGCTTAAAACCAGCAGACGCCATGTCATGACCCCAAAAGTACATCCAGTACCTAAATCCAGTGTCCCCTCGTCAGCAACCTGACGAATGGAGATATGCTTCTGACTATCTGTCCATGTGTGGAAGATTACCAAATTTGTCTATTTTTCTTAGCCAATCAGAATCATTCAACCTGAAGTAATGACGTAGTTAGTAGACTCTTGTAAGAGTATAATAATTGTGGAAATGTGAATGTACGCAGAGCGGCCTACGAACTCTTTGTGAGACTTGAAGCTGGCTTCTGCTGATTAAACTGCAAACTATTCTTCAGTAAAATTTTCTTCAATTTATTATTTTTTTAAACTTTGGCTCTGGGTCTTTATTCATCATATCTGGTCTTTTGGGTCTTTAACTGTAAGATTCCCCCACATTATACATGTATTGTATATTTATAAAGCGTTTAGAACCAAATTTGCTTTATGTATTTCCCCAGCGTTGAAATCAGGCACATATAAATGTCAGGAAAAAGATTCCTTGCTGCATGTCAATATCGCTGGATCTTTTATAAGTTGTAAGGAACACTATATCGAGTCTAGCCTTTAGTTTAAACTGATAATTGATTGTTTTTCTTGCATTTTCCCAGTTTCCCATATTAAATCCAGTCAAGCAGCAGGTTCTTTTGATCCGGGATAAATGCGTACCCTCTATATCTTTCAATATGTTATTTTTGTAGAAATGTAGCAAATTGCTGCCTTATTCAGTGTTGTATTATGTTTGGTTTTAAACTTAAGTTTAACAGTTTTGAAAAGAAACTCCTGTGTGAAGAGTTTTGAAAAAGTGACCCAAGTATTGAGAAATGGATCCAAACTGTAATTTATTTTTATTTTATTTTTATTGATTTCCAGTTAATAATTTTTTATGCTTTAACTTAAACTTATTTCAGTTTATTACCAAGTCTATGTTTCTATTTTTTTTGTTTAGTTCAGGTTTTTATGATATTTATATTTTATTTCAGCTTTATTTCAATTAACAGAAATGTTTTAATAGTTTAGTTTTAGTTAAAGACCCACTTGTCAGACTCATAAAACAATGTAAAAATACAGTGCCCTCCACTTATATTGGCACCCTTATTAAATATGAGCAAAGGTGGCTGTGAAAATAAATCTGCATTGTTAATCCTTTTGATCACAAATCACAAAATTCTAACCTTTCATTGATGTAAAACAATTGAAAGTAAGGGGAAACTCACATTATAAAATAAATGTTTTTTTCTCTAATACTCGTTGGTCATAATTATTGGCACCGCTAGAAATTCTTATGAGTAAAATATCTCTGAAGTATATTCCCATTCATATTTACATTTTTTAGCACACCAGGGTGATCATGAACATGAAATTGTCCAGCCATGACTTCCTGTTCCACAGGAGTATAAACATGAGGAAACACAAAGGCCACATTCCCTTAATCATTGATCACAGTGAGAAAAAAACTAAGAATATAGTTCTGATGTGCAGAAAAAGATTGTTGAGCTTCACAAAATAGAAAGTGGCTGTAAGAAAACAGCTAAAGCATTGAAAACCTCCATTTCCACCATCAGGGCAATAATTGAGAAGTTCCAATCAACTAAAGATGTTACAAATCTGCCTGGAAGAGGACGTGTGTCTAAATCATCCTAATGCACGATGAGGAGGAAAGTTTGAGTGGACAAAGACTCTCCAAGGATCACAGCTGGAGAATTGCATAGATTAGTTGAGTCTTGAGTCTCAGAAAGCCTAAAAAAAATGATCAAACAGCCCTAAAAGTTGTTTGGGAGGGTTTCAAGAAAAATCCTCCTTCGCTCATCCAGAAACAATCTCCAGCATATTCAGTTGTCAGACACGACTGGAACTTCAAAAGGGACAAGCTGCTATGGTCAGATGAAACTAAAAAAAGAGCTTTTTGGCAGCAAAACCACCAGATGGGTTTGGTGCACACATGGATCAAATGTACCCCATGCTCACAGTTAAATATGCTGCTGGATCTTTAATGTTGTGGGTCTATTTTTCTGCTGGAGGTCCAGGACATCTTGTTCAGATACATGGCATCATGGATTTTATCAAATACCAACAGATGACCACTTCTGACCATTTCTGCTAGAAATCCAATAATGGGCCGTGGTTGGATCGTCCATCAGGACAATTATCCAAAACCAACACAAAAATGTGTCACTGAGCACAAAATGAAGCTTCTGCCATGAACATCCCAGTCCCCTGACCTGAACCCTAAAGAAAATGAGTGGAGTGAACTAAAGAGAAGAAGCACCAGCATGGAGCTGGGAATGTGAAGGATCTGGAGAGATTCTGCATGAAGGAATGGTCTCTGATCTCTTGTCAGGTGTTCTCCAAACTCATCAGGCATTATAGAAGAAGACTCAGAGCTTGGGAAAAGGATGTTGCAATAATTGGGTGGCAATAATTGTGGCCAACGTGAACTAGAGAAAAACATTTATGAGCTTTTTCACCCATTTTCAATTGTTTTACTTAAATGAAAGGTTAGAATTTTGTGATTTTTTTAAATGAAAGATCAAAAGGACAAAAAAAATGCAGATTTATTTTTACAGCCACCTTCGCTCATATTTACCAAGGGTGCCAAGATTAGTGGAGGGCACTGTAGGTGTTGGAAGCACATTCTTATATATTTTCAGGACACTGGTGTTGCGCTGAATTTCGACTCCCTGCCAGATTAGGACTCTCATTGTTGTGGCTGATACCTAATCGCTTGACTACCTGATTATCCCACCCCGTACTGACCATATACTTGGGAAAGATAACAGCAGGCTGCCATTTATATTTTATAGCAGTCTGTGTAAGGCCTCTCCTTCCCCTTTAGACAATCAAGAACACTTGTAAACTCGTCTCTTCAGCACAACGATAATGACCACCACCACCAAAAAACAAACAAAAAAACACAAGACTCAGAAACCTGCATTTTTACATTTTCAAAAAAACATCACTTAGTATGATTTATAAGCCTTTTTCCTCATGTTCAGAGACCAAAAAATGTCCGCACAAGGACAAGGATTTCAGATATTGCCATCTTTGTATTGCCATCTATTTTGTCCCCTAACTTTATTTAAAGCATTTGTTAATCTATGTTAAGGTTAGTTAATAAAAACATAATTGATTGTTTTGTTTGTTCATGTTAGTTAACAGTCCATTATTAGTAAATGTTGAAATTATATTGACTAAGACTAATACATGCTGTAGAATTATTGTTAAATCATGTTAACAAACTGATGTTAATAAATCAAACCTTATTGTAAAACCAACAAGACATTTTTTTTTTCAAAATGTCCAAATTCCTGCATGAAATACATGTTTTAAAAAATACAGGCCCAGATACAGTCTATGATTCTTACAGTGCAGCTATATATTAATGATCAAACTTGCAAAATGTGTACTAAACCTTTTATTCAGCCTACTTCTTTTACTGAGATGTTTAATCTAATACATTGCACTACAAGAAAATGTCACTGAACTTTCACCCAGTTCAACCAAACTCAACGTTGTAAACCCCTTTGAATGATAAAACGGTGTGAGCCGCGCCTAAAATATACTTATATATAAAAATATACTCAGGCTATATTAGGTCTATATTATGTGCGACACTCACGTGTCTAACGGTCCACCTCCCTGCGCCTCCTCCAATTCTCTTTTTAAAGAAACATTTAGACACATTTTAGTTTTGTTACATGAGACTTTCACTGCCACCATAATGCCATGATGTTTTTTTTTAATACTGACATTGATATTTATTCATGTTTTAAAACTGAAAACAGCTGAAAGTGAAAGTAAATTCGGAGGCTACTTGATGATATGTTATGTAGAATATAATAGCCTACAATGAGACATATAGGCTAACAGGAAAATGTCAGACAAAATATAAGAAAAGTTTAGCGTACCTTTCGAAAACATCGCGACAGAATTGATGAGCAAAAATCACGTTCATAATCCTTTAAGCTCTTCAGATATGACTGGCTGAAACAGATGCATTTCACTAAAAATATCCTGTACGAGTTTACAAACGGTTTCATGTCCCATGATAAGTTCCCATTTCTTCTTCTTTTACCCATCTATGACCAGTTTCTATAATTCACGAAAATGTCGCTCCATTGTCTGATGTTGCTCTGATCTGTTCTGAGGTGATGTTCTCCAGCCCAAACCTGTCCAAAACCCGCCCAAAATTAACTGCCAAGTTTACTGTACCATAGGTATCGACGACAAACACCGGCAGCAACAGTCAAACACAACAGCAAAATGACACCAACCTTTAATATTCATATGGGTATCATAGTTTTCTATGATAAAGCCTGCCCCCTTGTGGTGACATAATAATAATGGTTTGGAACGAGCTCAGTTCTAGTTCAGACTCGAGTTGAACAGTTGCACCATGTTGAGTGATTTGTCTGTCAGTGTTATTTCATAATTAATACACAACACAACCATAAAACAAATAACCAGTTCACACCTGCTCCTCCCTGAAGAACACAGCTTAACATCTGAATACAACTTTTTAGAACTATATACAGTCTGGCTGAGCAGTCTATTCCATGGGTGAGTCAATCTTCCCCAACAACTGTTGAGGAGGACGAAATGTAGCCGATGTCCATCCATTCCGTGCCAGCCCTTAAACTTGAAAGGAGCGGCAATCCCATTATATTTCTGGTGTCATCTTGTGAGGAGTGCGACTTGCGAAGATGCACTTTTAACGGGAGCGTTGGATATGGGGAGAGTGAGGATTTTAATTGCACCAAGTGCACCAACTTTCCTCCAGCATCTTGAAAAGATTCTATCTACAGCCGAAACGCATCAATGGTTAAGTGAGGTGAGAACCCTGCTGAGGCAGTCTCAAGTAAATCCGGTGAGCCTGAAAAGAACTCCATAGGCAACTCTCGAAAAGATGACTTGATTGACACAACAGAAGCGGGACACAGGAGCTTCCAGCTTCCACAGCAACTCCGTGGATGCAGGCAAACGCATTCAATACTGGGCCGGGAGTTCTTTTAAAGGGTACATATCACACACAGTTTCCAATCTCAAGTTGAGTACCTCTAGAGTATTATTGCATCCTTCAAATCTCCGAAAAGTCTTTAGTTTAAAGATAGATACGCTGTATCGACTCTTTCCGAGAAAAGCCGAGCTCCTGGAGGCGTGCCGTGGGCAGAGAGTCACGAGCGCGCGGCTTTTCTGTCGTGGTCATCTGCAAGCTGCGACATCATCAAAAGAACCTGCTGCACGACTGGATTTAATAGGGGAAACTGCGAAAACGCGAGTAAAACAAACGATTACACTACAGGTTGGACTCGAAAGTGTTTCTTACAACTTGTCAAATAAACCTAATCCATGGATATTGACATGCAGCCAGGAGTCGTGTTTCCTGACATTTATATGTGCCTGATTTGACGCCGGGGAAGCAAATCTGCCTGTGAATATTTTATATAACTACAATATAAGTAGGTTTAAATCCGAGTAATCACTTATATCAATGTTATATATATCGTCATATTGTCCAGTCCTAAAACTTGTATAGTTTTTGTCAGTGTTTATTTAAAAACACCCAATTATGCAGAATATAAGATGGTACATTTTTAATTGATGAGTTGTCAACACAATATATACGGTATGATTTTACCTCAAAATCCAACAATTTGACAAAAAATCCATTATTCTTTGCTGGAGTCCAGCTGTTTCTGTGAATTGCAGTGATCGGTTTGCTTCTTTTTTCTGTAGCTTTCGGCAGTTTTTAAATATATAGCCTACCTCTTTCCCGTTTTGGATGTTTTTTGTGTGTTTTTCGCGGCATTCACGCTGAAAACCAATGCTGCCGCTCAGTCTTTTGCCACTCAGTGGGCGTAACCGCAGTCATAACGGTCGACGATGACGTCACGTGCATACCCTCTATAGACCTTATGTAGCTCCGCCCCTTTTCAGCGCTGCGCTCATTGTCTTTTGACTTCCGTTTTGTATTTCCACAGCGATCTTACGTATTTATGAATGAACTGCTCATTTTTAAATCTTCCCGGTCTACTGACATTTGTAAAGACATCTGCTTTAAACATAAAAATACTCATGATAACTTTTCATTAACTCTACAACAGGTAAATCCACTTCACCAGCTAATTATTCTTCAACAGCGATGCCATAGAAATATACAGGGCTACCACTAAAACGGAAGTTCAAAGACAATATTCTAAAGATGGCGGCGCGCTTGTTTCTTTGGTACATAAGGTCTATAACAGGCAAAATTGTACAAAAAGGAGGAGGAGAGACGCCGAAAGAACTAACAACAGGAAGAGGTAAGATGCTGGTTTTATACCTTGCTATTAATTAGAAGATTAGATGGGAACACTCCTCCTGAAATTACGTTTAATAACCTCACTTGTTTACAAAACATTCGTCACCGAAATTCTGGGAACAAACAAACATACGTGCACAATTCCGTTGCTACCCCGGAAAAACAAACTTCATCCACTGTTCCCTTAATGCTGGGTTCTTTGGGAAGCTGAAAAAGGTCATCTTTCCCTCACAACCAAAAACACACTCCTTTGGTGACATTGTTAAAAAATCTCTCGGCTTCCGTAACCCGAACGAAGCGCGTCGATGGGCGTGATCTTGCTCTGGGTGATGTGTGTGCAGAATTTGCAGTGAGCTTTGGTATCATCTGATTTAGACTGCATTATCCATGGCTTCAGGTCCGAATCACTCTCCCACTCCTTTCGATAAGATTTTTTGTATTTTACCCACTTCGACATCTTTGTATTTCCCGCTGAGTGCTGGCTGCAGCTGCTATCACTCTTGATTGGCTCGTGATATCTGTGACTGACTGTGTCAAATATGCAGTGGCTGTGTTTAGTAGCATCATGATGACTGATTGGATGGAGTACATGCACACTTTTGTTAAATAATTAACCTTTTTTTTTTAAAAAAACACTAAAATGATCCCAAAACCGCCCAAATTTTGTCCACACGCCCAAACCAATTTTACCCAACCAATCAAATTCAAAACTACCCAATTGGCCAGGAAAACCACCCAATCTGGCAACACTGGTCAGCAATAACTTAAAGCTTATATTTATATATTTATACAACAGTTCTTTCTGGTTCTTTCCAGCCATGCAATATTCTACCAGTATCGCCACTGGAACCGTTTCACCATTTGAATCACTCTGCTTTTAGCATTCTCACAGCGAATATCATGGAAACCCACCATATTTTTATAGATACTACTGTTATTTTGTAACCGAATGTAGTTTTTTGAGTTTCTATTTATTATGAGAGTTTACAGCGAGGCACATCGTCAACTGACTTCCTTTTACACAGAATGGCCTCTTCTCTTCCTGCCGCTCCACATACACTTGCATAAAAACAAACAAAAAAGAAACACTCCACACCCCTTCCTCACTGATTTGTATCAGTGTCTTGCTATACAAATATAACAAGCTTTCTCTGTGTATTTTCAAATGAGGCTTCTGATTCACCATTCTGGCTTCCACCTAAAGAATTATGTTTAGTTAGTGATGACATTTAATAACTAGTCAATTATTACAACTTATTTGCCTCATCCCTTTAAACATTTTAAGTCTGCATTCTTGAAAGTGCCTGTAAGTGCTGTAAGAGCTAAAGTAATGGAGGTGAACTTGTCTGAACTAGTCTACTGTGGAATGAAATCAATGTCTGCTGATTCGTATCCTCACTGTGTCTGTGTTTTGCTTCTTTGAGTTTAGTCTATTTACCCGTGTTTAACCCCTGTGTTCTTGGATGCTATGCTTTCTTATTAGCTGATTGATCAGTCCCACTTCTGCCTTGCTTTACCCTTCATTATCTTGTGTATTTATATTCCCCTCTGCTTCAGTTCTTAGTGTGTCATTTTACTCCTGACTGTATTCCCGAGTGCCTTAGGGTCCTATCATACACCTGGTGCAATGCAGTGGCAGACGCGGCGCAAGTGATTTTTGCTAGTTTCAGTCCGACGCAGTTATCATTTTCACATCCTGCGTTACGTTGTTTAAATAGCAAATGCATGTGCGCCCATGGGCGTGCTGGTCTGTAAAACGGGGTACACACACAGGGATGCGCAGCAGCACACAAACATGCCAAATATTAAAAATAAAAGCATAACAATGTTAAAGATTATTATTGTGTGCATAAAGATAAAAAATGGTTTTGATGGAATCTGGCTTTTTCCGTAGATGGTGTGAGCTGGCTTTTAAAGGGAATCAGAGATGAGACTCTGATTGGTTTATTGCACGTTACGCCCAAAACACAACTATGACTCATTAAGAGAACAGGGACAACCCTTTTAGACCATGCGCCGGGCACGCCAACCATTTTTCCCATCCTTAAACTTCCAAAAGTGGATTCGGACACGTCCTAAGCGCACTTGAGTCATGCACTTTAGACCTTGCACTTTAGACCACCGCCTTCCATATTCAAGTAACGGAGAAAGTGTAAACTGGCATCGCGTCTGTTAAGCTTTTTCCGTAAGTTGAATAGGGAAGGCGTAGGATGTAGCGTAAACTTTTTGAACTTCAAGAGTTTTACACTTTCTTCGTACGTTGAATACAGAGGGAGGTCTAGCGGAAGCTAGATATTTTACTTCCTAACTTGTTAAATATGGATATATTTTTTTACACAAATGCATCGCTTCACTTCAGAAGGCCTTTATTAAACCCCCGGAGCCGTGTGGAGTACGTTTATGATGGATGGATGTGGACGGATGCACTTTCTTCAGCTCATACTCATGAACCCTGTTCACTGCCATTATAAAGCTCGGATGCATCAGGATATTTATTAACTGTTCATCAGAAAGAAGAAAGTCATATTCACCTAGGACAGCTTAAGGGTGAGTAAAGCTTGGGGTCATTTTCATTTGAAAGTGAACTAATCCTTTAAGTTCACTACAGGTGCACTGTAAAAATAAAATCTACTAAATAAAACTGTGGTAACTATTTGCACTCAACTAGTTTCACTCCCATGTGTTGAGTAAACACTAGATTTAAGAGCTATGACACACTAGACACACAAGAAATGACCTAACATTTGTCAATACATTACACAAATGCTTAGGTTATGAACTGTTGACTGTTCTTGTAAGCTTCAACAGCTGCTGTAGTTTGCATAGCAAATGTTTGCAACAAACAAATAAGAACTTGCTTGTCACTACTGACATTAATAGCTGTACTGTGGCTGTACGACTCAAAAACACATCCAGCCCTAATCCACCTCGTTGCCAAATATGTTGTGTTTCTCAATATAATGACATGTAGAAAACACTTGAGGTTACACACAGTCAAATAACACAGCCAGCATTCAGGGATACTCTACTACTTCTGAATTTATTTTAAAACTGAAGGCACAATGGGGGAATAGCAGTATTACATACATAACAAAGGGAACATGGTTTGAGCTGTATATATTGCATTGTTTTGATAAATGAACAAGTATTTTCTTGAAAAATTGTTTTGTTTTCTCTCAGTCATTGCCTGTGTGTGATTGTGTGGACTGACCATCTTTCCAGGGTGCTGCCTAAGAAACTGGGATAGGCTCCAGCCCTATGACTTAGAAGGTCGTATAAGGAATAAAAAGAGAATATTGATCGGTTAAGCAATATATAACCTTTGTTTATGACTTATTAATTAAAGTTATTATAAAGTGTTACCAAATAAAGTCTCATTGTGAGATATAAAGTTTCAATTATGAAAAATAAAGCAGCAATTGTGAGATATACCCTTGTGGAAAAGAAGTGTAGGCTACATTTTTACATACTTATAAAAAGATAACTTATAAAAGTTGCTTTTTTTGACCTTTTATTGGTCTTTATTTCATTACTAGGCCTAATGTATTATCTGCAAGCAGTTTTTTTTTCCAAAATATATTTTTAAGATTCAAAGTGCACTACAAATGACCTCGGATCCATATTAAAGGTGCAATATGTAGGATTTCTGTCCGCTAGAGGTTGCTCGAGGTCTATTCAAATCAAAGGCGTAGCTTGATGACGCCAAGTTTGAGCGTGGAATCTTGGGACTTGTGGTCTTCACCTCACAGCTGGTGGAAAGAATCAGGATAGGACTCGGGAAGAAATCATGTTCATGGATGTGATTATTAACGTTACTGTAGTATGAAGCAGAGCAGGAGCGAGTGTTGTGGGAACTGAACGAGGAGCTGGAGCGATTGATCAACACACGCCTCACGAGCAGCGGGACTTTTATTATGACAGTCGCCGGCGCTGCTTCCGCTTTTCCGGTCATGAGTATGAGGTAACGCAGCTCTGTTTATCATATTAGATACATTTGAGTGTGTTGAAAATGATGTTATAACGTTACTCTGTGCGTTCGCTCGGCGGCTGCTGTGAGACACTGTTACACACTGCAGTAAGATAGATCCATTTTAGAATCTCATATTAAAAATAAAGCTGCATCTGATTATGCTATGTTACCTACTTGACAAAATAGTGTTTTTCTCTGAGGCGTGGTAAAGCATGGTACTCGCAAAAAAAATAAAAAAAAATAAAGAAAATTAGATTTAAGCAATAAGACTAAACGTGTTGAGCTATATAACAACAATTTGTTTTCTGTCTATTAACGTAACCAGATAGTTGTTCCCTTGTTTATTAAAACATGTAAATATTAAAGCGTCTTTGGTGTTTCCATGGTTTCTACAAAATAAAAACCGGAAACCGAGGGTAACGCGGGTATGACGCAATTGACAGGCGACTCCTCACACGTCCCAGAGCCTTGGTTAAAATTGCAATTTTCTCACGATTTACAAATAGTCGGAAACATTTGGGATATTTTAAGTACTCAAGTGAACAAAATGTATAACACTGGCCTAAAATGCAATTAAGTACACTTTTTCACAAAAGTAGTCACACTAGTTATTAAGTCACAATTTTAGAGAACAAAGTTGCCATTATGAGATATAAATTGACTTTGTGAGATATGACACTGTGAAATGTAAAGTTGGACTTTTACTCTAAGAAAATACAATCCTCAGTAGCCTATTTAAAAGTTAATTAATTGGGTAAATGTCCAAGGTATAAAATATAACCTGTATCTTCAATAATTGACTGTATTTCTTCACAAAATGAATTTATATGCAGGCAAACCCCAGACAATACGCTAATGATCAGCCAATTATTATTGTTTCACATGATCTCCAACAATGTTCTTGACTTGTTATTTGTTTGGCTTTAACTGAATGATATAAAAAAGCCAATACTTTTCCCAACAGAATTCCTTAAAGCCCTGAGCTGTCAGGTGATATACTATGAATGGCATATGTTTAGATATGAATCGTTTGATGTTTATCTGAGAGAAATAGTCATTTATCCCTCTTTTGAATTCCGTATCATAGTAATGTGTAACTTGTAGGAATGTAAAAAGGCCAATTTTCCGCTGCGTCTCGCACACTGTTGTACGTGTAAGCCTTTTAATCACGTTTGGTGCATGCCCACTATCTAGAGGAGCTTTCTTTTTAAGCAGTCAAATCACTCACATGTGCGAGTGATTTGAGCATTTGAAAAGAACAGTCCACTAGATAGTGCACACACAATGTTCACCTCATGCAGACTGTCCGCGAGCTGGAGCGAAACGGCGGAACTTTAGAAACAGCAGGTATAAGATCTTTGGCATAATCCCACAGATGATCATCTCTTATAAGGTTTGTGTTTCGGGGGTATTCAAAGTATTTTAAGTGGTACATATGCGAGCGATGGAGTTGCTCACCCTTACTGTGGAGGGTCCAGGATTCACAGTTTCTAGAAGGCCATGTACAGTAGCCTTCAGAGCTAGCCGAGGACTTACTATAATCTTGTAATTGTTGAGCATATTGGGGTCATTGGGTACTCGCTCTATATAATTTAAAATATTCATTTCCTGTACATTTTTCCATTTGTCTTGCTCGTAATCACTATAAATATGGGACAACCCCATATTTTATGGGACGGGTGGCAACCCTATGTGTGCATGATCAAGTGTGTACTTCACTTGCTTTGCCCTCCAGGTGGGTGTTCCTTTAAGAGTTTGACAATAAATAGTAGCGAACAAAACATGCATTTTACCAATTAACCGCATGCTCTTATTTCAGTGTTGTTGTTAATGTTGTGGATATTTCAGCAAAGTTCGTACAAACGATGCTTCATACATTCAGATGAACATCTTTAAAGTCACCATGAAATCAAAATTTACAATTCGATTTTTTTTTAATGGAACATTGCAGTATTTTTATTATAAATTATTTATCCTTTCACATCATTATTTTAAATTCATTTCACAAGTTTGTGTGCCCATAATCTTAGTGTACACGGTAAACAGATTTGGCTTGCTTTCTGCCATAGAGGGGCTCGGAGAGGATATTCTACTCGAACTCCGATTGCCCAAAACATAAAGGTGGAGAAGGGGAAGAGAAGGGATGCTGAAAGAACTGAAAACGGGAAGTGGTAAGAGGCAGTTTTTATACTCTGGTATTAATTAAAAAATTAGATGGGTGTACTCATCCTGAAATTATATTTAATAACTTCACCTGCCTCATAATCTTGAATCAAAATAACTTCCCCTCCCTCTTGTAGCGAGTAGTAATTGTTGATATTGTTGAATAAAGTCGTTATTTTGCTTCAGAGCATTAAGGTTGAACCACTGTAGTCACATGAACTGTTTTAAGTCTTTAGTAACTTTCTGGGTGTTTGAAAGTGTTAATTATCTTGCTGTCAATGGAGGCCTCACTGAACCATCGGAATTTATCAAAAATATCTTAATTTGTGTTCTGAAGATGAACAAAGGTCTTACGGGTGTGGAACGACATGAGGGTGAGTAATAAATGACAGGATTTTTATTTTAGGGTGAATTAATAATAATAATAATAATCAAAACAATCAAAAACATAAAATTCCTCTCCCTCTTGCAGCATCTCTTCCCTGGGCAAATTCCTTAGAATGAGAGCTTTCTTGTGATATATGACTTGACTGTTTAGTGAAAAATGTAAAAAAATACATTTTCGTGCGAAAATTCTTATCTGGGACCAATGCATATATAAGCTCAATTTTACTGCTTTATGTTTTTCTGCTTTATGGTATTCTCTGTAAAGTTTAGATTATACGCTTTCAAATGATACCAAATATGGGGTGACACCATCTAGGGAAGCCTTTAAAATGTATGTGTAAACATTATAATGTGGTTTTCAAACCCATATAAGGGTTGGTGGAGTTGAAAAGATTAAACCAACATGAAAAAACAAAACAAAAAAAACAACAACTGATAGACAAAACAAACTTTATTTTTATTCAAAACCTTACAGTTACAGAGACACAGCCCTTGTGACAACTGGCCCCATACTGAATAAGACATGTCATCGGGCAGAAATAACAATATCAATGTGTGAGAACTTTAGAGGGCATGTGATGGCCTATATTAGTCACCCATAACAACATCTCACTTCCTCGAATAATGTGAGTGTACCTGTTGTGTTGTTGCTATTGTTCATATTCACATCTCTGCATTACATGATGCTTAAAATAATGTTTACCATGTGGTCGCACATGGAACAGCTGTTATTTGAACTCTACGCTCTGTTCATCCTCACAGGAACTTCTGTTAAGAGGAAAAGAGTGGATTGTGTGTGTGTGTGTGCGTGTGCGTGTGCGTGTGTGTGTGTGTGTGTGTGTGTGTGTGTGTGTGTGTGTGTNACATCTCTGCATTACATGATGCTTAAAATAATGTTTACCATGTGGTCGCACATGGAACAGCTGTTATTTGAACTCTACGCTCTGTTCATTCTCACAGGAACTTCTGTTAAGAGGAAAAGAGTGGATTGTGTGTGTGTGTGTGTGTGTGTGTGTGTGTGATGATGCTGCTTGAAATTTTTTTTCCACACCACAAATAGAAGGCAGAATAAAATGTGTTTCACAAAGATCTATCAGTCCTAAAGTTTGTCTGTAATGTTTGTAACAGTTTTCTACAGGCAGATGGCGCTGTTTTCTTTTATTTTACGCCTACATCTGTAAACTTGCAAAAAAGTACACAAAAAAAAAAAGTACAGTAAAAAAAGTACACTTTACCATACTTTTAAAAATAACAATGTAATGTTTTCAGACACTTAATTGCATGTTATTTACAATTTAATGAAAAAGTATTATAGAGTAGTCAACATTTGAAGTGGATCAAAAAAGGTCATCAAATTTGTCCTAAAAAGAAGTTTTTGATCCACTTCAAATGTTGACTGCTACAGTTTAAATTTATATTAAAGGTTTAGTTCACCCAAAAATGAAAATTCTGTCATTAATTACTCGTTCCACACCCGTAAGACCTTCGTTCATCTTCGGAACACAAATTAAGATATTTTTGATAAAATCTGATGGCTCAATGAGGCCTATTGACAGCAAGTTCATTTACACTTTCAAACGCCCAGAAAGCTACTAAAGTTATATTTAAAACAGTTCATGTGACTACAGTGGTTCAACCTTAATGTTATGAAGCGACGAGAATACTTTTTGTGCGCCAAAAAACAAAATAACAACTTTATTCAACAATATCTAGTGATGGGCGATTTCAAAACACTGCTTCATGAAGCTTTACAAATCTTTGTTTCGAATCAGTGGTTCGGAGCGTGTATCAAACTTCCAAAGTCACGTGATTTCAGTAAACGAGGCTTCGTTACATCATTTCGAAATTTCAATGGTTTACGTGACTTTGGCAGTTTGATACGCGCTCTGAACCTTAGAGTGCTTTTTAAGTACTTCAATACATATAGGCTATATGTAATTTCATAACTATTGTCTTTGAAATTTTAATGTAGATCTATCATTTGGTAGATATGCAATATTGTATGCCATATTGTTTAGCTGATCAGTGTTTTGTGATCACTAGATAAGACTAAAATAAAAGAATATATATATTTTTCATTGCCTTTTATATTTTTCTCAGGAACGTCTCAGAATGAATAGATCTCTTTGTTTTAAAGAATTAGTGTAGCCCTGAGATTCTTAATGGGCGATTGAGTCTTCCTGAAGTAGACAGATTTTATCTTGTTATTTGCCAGCAGCTTGTTAATCCCGTGGGAGAGATGTGGGATATTTGTCTCTGATTTAAATTCTGCTGACCTCGTGTGGTTGAAAGGAGAACTGCATCATTTCAAGATACCCAAAGTATTGAGAAAACATTTATTTATCCCAGCTGATTAATCACAGTGCATTAAGAAAATGTTGTATTACGTTTTTCCTTAAAGTTGTGTTTAATTATGCAGATGAGGCATTGTGCATTTAAACATGCACTAATTTCCAGAACAGGAATCTGAAAAATTTGTTCTTGTTTCATTTTGTTGAAGAGATAAAAGTTTTTACCGAGTGGATTTTGGATCTCTTTTTTATCTTTTTAACCCCACAGTAAAACCATTCAGAATATAGATAGGAATAAAACTGTAAAGTTTTTTGTGTGTAAAGCTGCTGAAGTGGAGAAAAAAAAAAAAACTCATCGCCTTTAAAGATAAAATAAATGTGTATTTTGGATGTTTTCTTTCCTCTGATCTGTAAGAAGACAAGCTATGGAAGCAAAATCTCAAAATTGAGCAGTGCCTGAAAAACTGTGGTTTTGCCTGTACTGTAGTGTCTTGTCCAAAGGAATATTATAGCTTTCCCAAACTTATGAATATCCCAGACAGAGCCTGTGTGTGTGTGTGTGTGTGTTCTTGTTTATATTACATCGTGGGGACCAAATGTCCCCACGATGTAATAAAAACCTGAGATCACCTACATCACCAGCCAGCGGTCCCCACGAGGGAAATGGATTAATAAACATACTAAATGATGTTTTTTTGAAAATGTAAAAATGCAGAAAGTTTCCTGTGATGGTTAGGTTTAGGGATAGGGGTAGTGTAGGGGGATAGAAAATACAGTTTGTACAGTATAAAAAGCATTACGCCTATGGAGAGTCCCCACTAAGATAGCAAAACAAACCTGTGTGTGTGTGTGTGTGTTTTTCTTTTCTTTTTCTTTTTTTCTTCACATATGAACCACAAGATGGCAGTAGCTTCAAACTAAGTGTGTTGCATGAGTTGCCCTTGAAAACCCTTTTACAGAGATTTGGAGGAAAGACACAGAGTAGATATCAAAGCTTTATATTAAACTAAAAAACACACACCAGAGTGCATTTGGATGTTAAAATGGAAGGATTGTGCAAGTAGTTGTCAGACTGTGGTGATCCAAACTAAGTAACGTAAACAGTGAAATCATGTTTTGTGGAGTTTCCGTCTGCTTCTGAACATAAGTGATTAGGGTATCCAGATAAACACCCCCACCCCTCTCTCGGTTGCATCTGTGTACCCAGCAGTGTCTGGTAAGCTGCTCCGAAGACCTACCGCTCTGCAATAGACTTGCAAATCACTCCTCCCTTCTGCCGTGTCATTAGCATACAGATGTTGTTAAGAAAAGGGAGAGTTGCCTCACAAAGGAGCCCTGATGTGAGAAATGCCCCTGCATTTCATTTACTGCCCAGCCTGGTCTCAATGAAAGGCTGCGAGACCTTTGGCTATTGTCCATGACCGTGTGTGACAGTGGGATGTTTCTTAGTCTTCCATGCACAAATGCAGGAACAATGAGCAAAGCAACACACAAAAGCCTTCATCTGTTCACTTGTCCTTTGTGTGTGTTTTCAGCTTGAATAATTAAAAGAGCTGTCAAGTATGCATTTTTCTTTCTTTCAAGGAGGCAGATGGAAGGAGCAGCATTTAACCGCGTTTGAGTCGTGTTTAAAATTAAATGCGAGCGAAGAAGTTTCACCAGAAGTGAGCAAAATGGTCAGCAGTTCATTCGAAGGAAGGAGGCAAAGAATCTTTTGTTCCCTTGAAAGTTTATTTTAAAACAATATATTATAATGAAAATGGGCATTGCCATCCCATGGAATGTAAACAGTTCATTTAAATTATATATAAACAAACATGAAACGAAAGCACAACACAATATACAGTTTTCCCACTTTTTGAAAAAACAAAATAAATAAGTTTTAAGTTAACAAAAGGCAAAAGCGTGTCTTTTCACATGGCAAAAAAGATAATATAAAATACAACCCTACGGACATCAGAAATCACAGTTCATGTTATTTGCAAATGACAAGTTTCGCCTCTTAAATAAAAAATAAGAGTGCAGAAGACGAAGGCCGTGGTATAACTTGACTTCTTTCTGGTACATTGTCATTTTCACATTCATGTTGGCTTGCATATGGACATTTTTGACTCTTCCTTGTGGATATCTCTGACTATTATTACAGATATACAGGACAGTGGAGTGTATCGATAGCACTTTAAAATGATCCTGAGATTCCAACATTGAGACTCTGTGCAGCTGGTCTTCATTAAAGCTAAGAGATAGCTCGTGCAAAGCAGACAAACGGGCTCAAAGAAACAAACAAAAAAGCCTTATCTACATTGTTCCTTCTTCGAAATGCATACAAAACAAAACTGCAAGCAATGCATATTACAAAAAAGCAATAAATAGTTTTTGTTTTTTATAGAAAGCACTACGGTTAAACTACTTGGTAATACTGTCCATTTAAAAATGCCTTAACTAAAGGCTACAGTATGTTCAGGGAGCGGGTTAGACGTTACACTAGAAGTATATACTCTAAGTTGCTCGGCTTTGGTTAGACTACAGATGGGTGCCTTGGGAAGGTTCGTCCTACAGACAAAACACTGCAGAACAACTCCCAAAACAAATAAACCTAAAGTGAAGTTCCCACTGCAGCTTCGAACTGGTATACAACAGTATACATTGTCAACAAAGTTTCTTGCGTTCATGAACTTTCACGTGGAGCACTTTACGAATCAAGTGAGTGAGCATGCAATATGCACAGGTAATGGTTTCTAGTCGTCTGAGACAGACAGGCGGCTGAAGATGGGCAGACGCTTGCCCTCGATGCCGGGAGAGTCGCAGCCGCTCAGGCTGCTGGAGCTGGTGTAGTCCTCCTGGTCGGAAAGAGAGTCCGCAGACGCGCTCCGCTGCAGAGCCGACAGGCCCGTGAGCGCGTATGCCAGGTTTTGCACGCTCTCCGAGTCGCTGATAGCGTAGAAGCTCCCGTTGGCACCCAGATCTGCGAACGGGTGGCTGTGCTTTAGGCTCCCGGGCTCGGGGAACAGAGGGGACAGCAGGTCAGGACTACCTGTGGATGGCGGCGGGGACACCGACGATGATCTGGAGAAGGCCAAGGCGTCCGGTACGGCGTGGAAACCGCCGAGGGTTTGATGTTGTGAGGAGAAGCCGCTGAAGCTGACGCTCTGTCGGAGCTGCGGTCGCTCTCGGATGCTCTTCCGTCCGTGTGTGTTCTCCAAAAGGCCTTGCTGCTCGTCCGCGTTGTGTATGAAGTGACAGCGGGCACCGTAGGGGCAGAATCCGATGGTGTGAAAGGTGCGACACGGTTCGGTCTTGTACTTGGGATGCCGGTTGAGGCCTCGCAGCTCTTCCATGCCGTGTGCGAATTGACATTTGGCCCCGTACTTGCAGGTGCCGCTTTCCTCGTACGTACGGCAGAGCTCCGTCTTGTAGCGAGTAGACATGGGCGCGGTTGAGGTCGTGCCGAGTATCTTTGAGGGGGACAGGGAGCTGTTACTGATGCTGAGACCGGGCGGTGGCGGAAGAGGGCTGGCTGTCGGGCTCTCGCAGGCCGCCAGAGCGCTCACATGACCCTCGATCATGCTCACGGAGCGGTCTACTCTGAAGGGGATGTGGTTTAGAGAGGAGCGCGGCAGCTGCTGCTTCGGCTCGCGGCTCCAGTGCTGGCTGATGGCCGGCAGAGGCCACGGGCTGCTGTCGTTGCTGTTGAATTTAGAGTTGGGAAGAGTCACCGGGCACAGGGAGTGTCTGCGCTGGAATCCCACCACACGCTGCTTCTGTGTGGCATCTGTTAGGTCAATACCGCGGAAGCTCTGGGAACAGAGAGAGAGAGCTCAGTATAGTTGTATTGCACAAGTTTCAGTGAAGCAATAAAGCAACTATGGGAAAGCATGGAGAAACAAAAATCCCTCAACGGGATTGTTCACACAAAAGAATGTTTTGGCTTGTCTTTATGTGCAGTTAAGGATCCCATTGACATGCATTTCAAGTACAAAAAAGACATTCTTCTTTTGTTTTCCACAGAAGTAAGAAAGTTTGGAAACAACATTGCATTTAGTAAATGATGACTGAACTGTCCTTATGAATTGATTTGATTGCTGTTGAGCAAAATGCTTAATGTTTAAGTTCAAGGAACAACGTTCATATTCTTACCTTGCAAAATTCGTCATCCAACTCAAGGAAGGGAGTGAGGAAATTTGACGGCATTTTCAAGATGCCTGGCTGTGATTCTTTATGTGCAGTTGAGGATGTGTTGAACTGCTCAACAACTGATGTCAAGTTCTGCTTCTGTTACAACCCCACTGTTGGAATCTCATTTTATAAGCAGAAACTTCTAACCCCGCCCAGCTTTTGAAGAGGCGTGTTTTAGTGCTGGGTTCACACCCCTTCAAGAGTGAGGAAAGTTTGCTTGTGTCCTGTGTAGGATTTCACAAAAGAGCAAACTCAAACTTTAAGACATCTCAGATGAGGTGCACATTATTTTAAATCATGGTGGATTTACATGAAGAAAGTTTAGTTTACTTCTAAAATAGCTCCAAACAGAGTTGTTAGTTAACTAAAACCATTAAAAATGTATCTTAAATTCACAAGCTCAAAAATATTTATGAAATATTTTAACTAAAATCTCTCAGAATAGGCTTTGCTTCTCAAGTTAGCATTAGGTTCTGTGTCTGCAACATTAAAATGACTGTTAGTAAATGCAGTTATCGCTCCTCTATGTGTTGTATTCAGCTGTAAATGACTCCTAACCTGAGGCCATTTTCACTACCGTCATTGTCATTGTGAGACACCTCATCATACTTGATGGGGCAAATCAAGTGGGCAATCGTAGCCCAAAATCACCCTCACAGGGATGGGAGTCCCTGGGAAACCCCTAGGAGGAATGAAAACGAGGCAGTGTCATAATTCATTACAGAGATCCAAGACCGTTCAGCTGCATTAAACCGATTAGTCATCTGTACATAATAGTCCATTATCACCAATTTTGAGTCAATGATTTCCAGCAGCAAGGTTTAGTGTGAGGATTATACAGCGGTTTGTTGATAACCGTACTAAACTTTTGAGTCAGTATGTTTCTGAGCAGGTTGTTAGATCCTGCCATCAGAAGGATTTCACAATGAAAGTCAGTTGGGTCCAGTGCTGTTTTGGACCACATAAACTTTCATTGTAAGGTCTTGAAAATGTCTTCTTTTGGAAGATATGAACGACTTATGGTTGAGATCTGGAACATGTAAATTAGTTAACTTCTGTTACTTTCTAGTTTGACATTTCTGGTATAGTTTTACTTTCCCTTCTTCGTCATTCTTGCATTTACATTGGACTATGAAAAGAAACCACAAGCCGTTCTCACCACATCAACTCTTGTGAAACAAGACACTTCAAATATTAGCAAAGCTGATGTGTGGTCAAAAGACACCACTGTCCCTTTAACACACAATGTGTCTTATCACATAGCGGAGCGTCAACACCTCATACAATTCTGCTATGAGCACTTGTTGTTTTGTGACGGATAAAGACAGTTAAATTTGGGCAGGGAGATGCACAACTGAAAGCAAAGGCTTTATTTGTTTTCACCAAAGTGTAAGTGAGCCAGATTAAAGCAGGAGAGGCCTATTGTCTTTGTACAAAAAAGTACACTAGAGATAGGATGGGCTTTGAAAGCACTGTTTTGGATGCCAGACACTAATGCAACACATTCACTCGTGTCTTTTATTCTAAACTCAAACTCTCAGTGTTTGTGCTGATTTAATTGCAGGTATTGAGCTCACCAGGCCTGAATAAGTTCTTTTGAGACTCGTGTCAAAAGACAAAATAGAGAAGATAGAGGCGATTGCACAGTGATGGGCTTTTTGGTTGAAAAGGAGCTTAAAAAAAGGACAATTACACGACATAAAGACCTCCTGGAGACCTGGGATGGGTGTTGTGCTCCTTCTTGGTATGTATATATATATATATATACACTACCGTTCAAAAGTTTGGGATCGGTACGATTTTTTATGTTTTTAAAAGAAGTTTTGTCTGCTAACCAAGACTGCATTTATTTAATTAAAAATACAGTAAAAACAGGAATATTGTGAAATATTATTACAATTTAAAATAACTTTTCTATTTGAAAATATTTGAAAATATAATTTATTCTTGTGTTGGCAAAGCTGAATTTTCAGCATCATTACTCCAGTCTTCAGTGTCACATGATCCTTCAGAAATCATTCTAATATGATGATCTGCTGCTCAAGAAACATTTATTGTGTACAATTGTACAAAATATTTGAGTACAATATTTTTTTTCAGGATTCTTTGATGAATAGAAAATTCAAAAGAACAGCATTTATTTGAAATATAATATTTTGTAACATTATAAATGCCTTTACTGTCACTTTTGAATTATTTAATGCATCCCTGTTGAATTAAAGTATTAATTTCTTTTCAAAAAAATTAAAATAAAAATTCTTACTGTCCCCAAACTTTTGAACGGTAGTGTATAATGTTACAAAAGCTTTGTATTTCAGATAAATGCTGTTCTTTTGAACTTTCTATTCATCAAGGAATCCTGAAAAAAAAAGTACACAACTGTTTTCAACATTGATAATAATCATAAATGTTTCTTGAGCAGCAGATCAGCATATTAGAATGATTTCTGAAGGATCATGTGACACTGAAGACTGGAGTAATGATGCTGAAAATTCAGCTTTGATCACAGGAATAAATTACTTTGTAAAATATATTTAAATAGTACACAGTTCTTTTAAAATTGTAATAATATTTCAAAATATTCCTGTTTTTACTGTATTTTTAATAAATAAATGCAGTCTTGGTTAGCAGACAAAACTTCTTTTAAAAACATAAAAAATCGTACCGATCCCAAACTTTTGAATGGTTGTGTGTATATATATATATTGTCTAAAGGCCTTAATAATGATAAAACAAAAAAAAAAGATATGACATCCAAAGTATGTAAGGTAGTACAACTATATCTCTTTTATCAAATCCAAAAGGTTTCAATCATATTTTGCTACATTTAAAGGTATTTTAAAGATTTTGAAGTGTCAAAAGATCATTTGGTTTAACCGTCCAAAGGCCAATACATAATTTCATTTGTGATTAAAATATCTTAAAATGTAATAAATGTATATATTTTTTATTCTGACATGATTTTATAACATCATATATCAACATAGTGCAAAATGGTATTAAAATTATGTGTAGAAGTCGTTATGAGTTTGTTATGAGAAGGAATGTCCGGAAAAAATAATTTCATTGATGTCATTCGGAGTAACCAATATAAAGGGACCATTTTGGATCAAGTATCAAGTGACATCATTCAGAGACCTGCAAAGGATCACATGGTCGTGAAGCAAAGTAACTAACTCTCTCTTAACTATTTGAAAAATTCATGTTTTCACTTGATCATACGCATGTCCCGAAACATCATTCGGTACAACCGCTATAAAACATGGAAAATGTTGTAATATTTTAAAAACTTGTACTAAATATAAAATGTTTGATTGTCCTTTTGCTAGATAGTTAGATATCAGCCTGTTAGCAAAATATCGTCATTCGGTATAACCAAAAGTGTCATTCGGTAAAACCGAAATTTTGGTTAAACCGAATGACTTTTTTGGTGACAAATTTTGTCCATATTGTAAAAAAATCTCATTGTTAACACTTAATAAAACTTCAAAATTAATTATATCACCATTATGGTCTTTTTTACGCTTTTAAAAACATTATCCGTCAATGACCCATATATATATATATATATAGTTAGTTAATGGACCCTAAACTAAAGTGTGACCAAAAATTGTTACCGACCCCAAACTTTTAAACAGTTGTGTATATATTTCCTTTTAAATATTTGTGATAGTATAGGTAAAACTGTGAATTAAACTGTGGAATTAAATGTGAACTATTAATGAGGCATAAGTCAACTAACGACACTGTCTGATACTGATCCCTTGCCAGACAGAAGGGTAAAATCTGCTTGTTTTTTTTGTTCTTAGACAGGAAGTAATGTGAAAGTCGCTGGGCTACTTATAGACGTCTTACATAAGGCAAAAAAACAAGTGGGTTATCAGCACCCACCCTCCAGCCGTTTAGGAGGTTAAACTGTAGCTGTGAGGTTTTGACCAGCTCTCGGCGCAGCCGCTTTAACAAACTGTTTGATATGGAATGCTGCTTCTCTGAGCCCCATTAACACTAAATGATTCTGAGAACAGACGCACCAAGTCATAGTGATAATTGTCTGTGGATGAGAACAGATAATGGCCCTCTCAGAAATGTGGTTTGAAAGTTTTAGGAGCCCCGTCTTGTAAACATGTACACTGAACTCCTCAGAAACCATTAAACGATCATTTAGCTGTTCAGTGCCTATACACACTCTTTACTCCAGTGAATATTTATCAAGGTGGGGTTATGTTTGAAAGTCAGTTAGGCATGTACTGTGCCTTAAAAGTCTACAAAAAAGTTACTGTTCATAGAACAATATATGGGGTAGGTTGTCACAGCTGAATCAGCCTTAGGCCTTTAGAAAAATGTATGTAATACAGCACAAAAATATGAGTTGATAGTTTGAAACTAATATCATTTGTGAAAATAAGTGCACTTATATCATTTTTTTAAATACTGTACTTGGAGATAATATCATATTAATGAAATAAAGCCACTTAAAAAAAGAGTACACTTTCACGACTATATTACGTACTCTCAAATCCACTGTTTTTTTAAAGTGCACTTAATGTCAAATTAAATGTCAAATCACTTTTAAAAGTACATTTTAAATGTGTTAATAATCTTTTGTCATGTTTTAAAGAAGTACACTTATTTAAAGCACATGAAAATTACCTGATTATAATTTTGACTATAGTGTTATTTGACATTACCTTTAAAACGAATGTACTAAATTGCAACTTAATCATTGCAAAATATGTGTATAATTGTGAAATTACATGCAAAGGTGTACATAAGTCCTACTAACTAGCTAAACGACCCAATTTCATTGTAAATAACATGCAATTAAGTGTCCAAATACATTACATTAATTTCACACTCAAGTATATTCTTTATAAGAAATATTATTTCCATAATAAGTAGTTTGGAAAAAGTTTTTTTTTTTTAAGTATTCTAAAGTGCACTTTTTCACAAGGGATTTTTTGGGCTTTCCAGTAAAAACAACTTTCCCTGATCTCCTATTTGAATATTCACACACATGGAGAAACATACTTATTGGTCGCTTGCTTAATCGAGGTCAAAAGAGGCCAATATCCCTTTGATCTATAATTCAGATGTACAGATAACTTGTCGTAGCATGTCTTCCTGTTCGGTCAGCATGTGTTCCCATCAGAAGAGAAGTTTCCTTCCCCCTCAAACTATCATCTCGGCTTTACTGCCGCTCTGACTTCACCCCCTCTGGAAATGGACCGACCTGCTTTGTGTTTTCTCCACAAGGGCCCTTTTGTTGCAGGGCTCCATATGCCAGACAAGGGACTCAAAGACTTGTTCCCCCAGCTCTGGCCGTAAACACGTCTGGCCTGGAGTGGGGGAAGGTTACGGAGGGAGTGGACGGTTTCTTGTGGAGCTGCAGTGGTGTGAATGGGGTGTGGGTCAGTTATAGGTCCAAACGTTGCTAAATCAATACGAGAAGCAGAGGGTGTATAGAAGCTGCCCTATGTGAGTGTATACGTCCTCTGTCCTGAACACAGTGCACAGAGCGGTTCCCACACACACACATACACACTGACCACAGGGACATACAACACCCTGCTTTAAAATGGAAAGACTGGACGCAGATTGAATGAACACTTCCCAACTGAGAAAGTCTCAGTAATTATTTAAAAAAAAAGAAAAAGTAATTTTATATATAAATAATATTATACATTTAGATCTTTGCCATTATCTAACACTCACATAAAGTTAATCTTTAAAACATCAATAATTTCATAACACTATAGTGATAGTAAATCTCAAAAATACATTACGTTGTGGAAACGCACTTGTTGCATTAAAAATTATTTATTTGTTTTTAGTTTTATTTACACGAGTATA